>JAOWCC010001589.1:99235382-99323414 GCA_030867875.1 Actinernus sp. WN-2022
GATTTTTCAATTTGGAACTCTAGTCATTGTTTAAGCCGGAAATGGAGCTGATGCCACGATCTCCTGTCGAGTCTCTCCTGTCATGTAGTGTTTGTGCTTGTGTTTGTGATAACCACTTGGCATCGATCTATGGCATTATAATTCATGAGAATTGGTATCGGCAAGGCCGGGTGCTCATTTTATTTCTTCCTCAATTTCAGAAGATGAGTCTGAGGGTGTATCGATATTCTAAACAGTCGGCATGAAATTAGTACATATGCGGTACTGAGAGTGTTTCCGTTCGCTGTCATCAGCCCAGATAAGATGACGAAATGCACGTACACGTTTTACTCTTCAATGCTTTAATTTATTGAAGCATATACTGAAATAAATGTATCACATTTTCGGTATCCTAAACGACCGTACCGTAAAATAGAACATTTTGGGACTCTCGACCTAGGAGTCTCGACTTGGGATTCTCGATCAAAAGGCAGACTATTAAGATTTGATTAGATTCGAATTTACATTGTAAAGCGCTTAGAACAATTTTGTATAGGCGCTCTATAAGTTTATTATTATTACTAGAAGTAATCATAGATTATTAAAGTGCGTTCGACTGAGGTTCGACATAATGTTTTTGGCTACCTGTGGTAAAACAAACTCAGTGTTCTGGACTACACTGTGGGTATCCTTTTTACGAAGGGTATGGATTTTGATACTCTTGTCGTTGGCGCCATGCTTAGCACTCTATCGATTGACCACATTAAGCTTAAAATACCTTATTAATACAAAACAACGGCTTTCGTAGTGTAATTTTAAGGATATGGTAAACGGCATGTTTAAGTCTGGGATAGGGTCAGGGTTTTGAGGTCTCCGCGGCACACCCCTACCAAAAATCTTCTGAGTGGGATGCAATTATCATTATTGTTAATTTTAGTATGGCACAAAAGGGGGTCGCTGCCTGAGAGAAGAGTTGTACATGCTCATGCCGCCATTGTTTTCTGTTTGATCCATTTGCCGATTTTTATGTTCACCTAACGGAAAGAAAATAGTCCAGTTAGAGGAATTAGTAAATCGAGATAATTGGGAAGGGAACAAAAAGTGAAAATCCCCCAGTCTCCCGATCAGTAACTAAAACTACACACGAGTGCTTTATTATTTTCATTTTTGTATAACGATGATGATTGCTAGCGCTGGTCTAGCACGCTTAAATACTACAATACCTGGGGAGAGGATGTTGACTAAAACTACACACGAGTGAACACGAGTGACCACGAGTGCTTTATTATTTTTATTTTTGTACTGAAAGATGATGATTGCTAGCGCTGGTCTAGCAGCCACCGAAAACGTTTGACAAGTGGTGCACGCTTAAATACTACAATACCTGGGGAGAGGATGTTGACTAAAACTACACACGAGTGACCACGAGTGACAAGAAGTGAAAATAGCGAAAAAGGAAAATAAAATGGGAATAAAGCGGCTAAGATTCAAATCAAAGAAATTTGGACCCTCATTTTCTCCCTCGAGTGACCAGATCTATATTCCTGAGTTCCAAGATTCGTCGTATGATGAATTTTGTATGGGGGCACGTATTAAAATACAGATACGGATCGAACCACACAAGCCGTCTACACCGGAGGCAACGGGACCTCAGCATTTAAAACCAGCCTTCCTAGACCTAAGACAGACGTATTTTATCACTCTCATAAATTCGAAGAAACAAGAAGCCCTGAAAATTTTACTCAATCCGTTTCTACTGTTTCTCTGATTTCATACGTCTCGATCCGTATCTGTATTTTAATACGTGCCCCATACAAAATTCATCATACGACGAATTAATCTTGGAAATCAGGAATATAAATCTGGTCACTTGAGGAAGAAAATGAGGGCCGAAATTTCTTTGATTTGAATCTTAGCCGCTTTATTCCCATTTTATTTTTCATTTTTCGCTATTTTCACTTCTAGGCCTGACTCATGGTCACACGTCTGTAGTTTTAGTCAACATCCTCTCCCCCAGGTATTGTAGTATTTTACCAATTAAGCAGGAGATATAGGGACAAGAAGCTGATAATTAATTAAAGACTACAACCCCTGCCATTTAAGTCGAACCTCTTTAGCAATTTCAGGCTATTTTTAACACCACCCCCTCCCCCCATTGCAATGTTGCTTTTCAAAAAGACCGACTGAATGTTGCCAACATTATGAGGGGGGAGGGGGGGGGGGAGGGGGAGGACAAGCAAAGTCATACAAAATACCCGCGATGTGTCAGAGGGCTTCGTTCAGTGTTCTGAATAGCATTATTTTGTCGGGCGGTCCGTACTTAATTGGCGAAGGTTGTAGTTATTGCATTAATAAAAAATAATAACAATAAACTAATAAGATAAATGAAGTATAGTAATTGGGTAGAGTTGAAGTAAAATATTAGTGAATTTTACTATTCGTCTTCAGGAGTATTCGTTAATTAACCGGCCCGGTTTCTCCTGAATTTTGGGCGAAGGTGTGACCACAGCCATATTTAGACATATTTTTATTAACGCCTTGTCCAACAAAGAACATTGTGGTGAGCACATTTTGTATAACTCATAGATATATTTGGCTACTAAAATGCTATTACATTAGTTGGAACGCATTAGTGATCAAGATTTTGATGAGCCAACGATTGTTGGCGTTCTTCAGAGGGGATTACAGTTGAATTTGTCGGAAAAGGGTTGAGAATGGAGGATGAAATAAAAAGAGGAAAAAAAGAAATTAGTACACACCTATTATTACTTGACTACAACTCGAGAGCACATCGGGTTGATAGCAGACACATTTAGTGCGCATCTATTAATTATTAAACAAAACCCTCAATTTTGATTCTTCATAAAACCTTTCTTCCTATTTACTCAAAACAAATCAAATCGCCAACCCCAATGTTTCTTTATGAAAGCCATGAAAAAATCCAGAAAAATTATAATAAACTAAGAATTTAAAATAACATACAATCCCAATGAGAAATAGCGTAAAAACTACGCAAACGTGGCAAAAACGCGCATTCAGCTGTAATTTCCCTCGTTAAGAACAATATTTTTTTTTCGAATTGCGAAATAAACATAAACTTTAATTTATTATAATGCGGACAAACAGTGAGAAAGTGGAGTTCGTCTTCGATTTTATTAACGCAATATGTGCAAAATCTTTCTTTTGGTAGTTTGTACTGTAAGGCTGTTTATGTCGCCCTTTTTCAATTTCTAGGATATGGTCACTAAATGTTAGTTGTTTTAAGATTGTTATATGCTCGGTAGTGAACTAGGGGGGGGGGGGGCTACTAGATTTGTAGGGGGGTCACGATTTGTATGCTTCCATTTAAGGGGGGTCAAATTTTATAAGCTTCTCTTTTATAGGGGGGGCATAATTGTTTAATTAAGCACACTTACTATGGCCATCACAATTTTTTGGTCAAGTCACAATGCAGATCTAGTAGGGCCCCCCTCCTACCGCTAAATCGTGTAATGTCCGGTCTATAAAGGGGTATATAAACTGATAAGATTAAAACAAGTGGAGTGCAAGGTGCAAGAGATACGACCCAGAAGGTTTGATTAAAGCTCCAGCGTTAACTAGTCTTTGTAGCTGCATTATATTATTTTCTCAGAGTTTGGCTAGTATCTCGTCTAATGAATGAAGTTCGATCTTTATTGTAGTTAGTAGAAAGTAACAGGAGGCCACATTTTTCAGGTTTTTGTATCTGCAGTTACATGTACTTTGAGCGATTCGGTAGGCGTAAGGCTTCTATGAATAGGTAAGACTATAATGTTCTCCAGCTCATGTTTTCACCATTTATGAGACCGTTTAACCATATTGAAAAGGACTTCCATGAACTGGGCTCAATTCATAATACTGTTGATCTACCAGCCTGAGTCCCTGAAGTTCAAACCGAGTCCCTCCAGTCATTTTGTTAAAAATGGGAGAATAATTTTTATGACAAGTGTCTTTATCATATTGTTGATCTATCACCTCGCTTGAAAAGTGTAGCTTTTGCACATTCCATAAAACCAGTGAAACTGCACATTCTTGACAGCGATAGCGGTGAAGGTACGATTACTGTCCGCGCCTTACGAAGCCATGAAAAGATTTCGGTTCCAAGATTTCTAAAGATTTCTATTACAAATGCAAAATTCTAAAAATTGTCCAATTTGGGAGGTTGTTATGCGGAAATATCTCAACCAAATTATCAGGACCAGCGAGACCACCAGGACCACCAGGACCACCGAGACCACCGAGACCACCGAGACCACCGAGACCACCGAGACCACCGAGACCACCGAGACCACCGAGACCACCGAGACCACCGAGACCACCGAGACCACCGAGACCACCGAGACCACCGAGACCACCGAGACCACCGAGACCACCGAGACCACCGAGACCACCGAGACCACCGAGACCACCGAGACCACCGAGACCACCGAGACCACCGAGACCACCGAGACCACCGAGACCACCGAGACCACCGAGACCACCGAGACCACCGAGACCACCGAGACCACCGAGACCACCGAGACCACCGAGACCACCGAGACCACCGAGACCACCGAGACCACCGAGACCACCGAGACCACCGAGACCACCGAGACCACCGAGACCACCGAGACCACCGAGACCACCGAGACCACCGAGACCACCGAGACCACCGAGACCACCGAGACCACCGAGACCACCGAGACCACCGAGACCACCGAGACCACCGAGACCACCGAGACCACCGAGACCACCGAGACCACCGAGACCACCGAGACCACCGAGACCACCGAGACCACCGAGACCACCGAGACCACCGAGACCACCGAGACCACCGAGACCACCGAGACCACCGAGACCACCGAGACCACCGAGACCACCGACACCACCGAGACCACCGAGACCACCGAGACCACCGAGACCACCGAGACCACCGAGACCACCGAGACCACCGAGACCACCGACACCACCGACACCACCAATCCACCGTGCCAACCGAGACCTAGGTGCACCCCGGTGACTATCAATGCCACGAGGAATACCACCGATGCCACTAAGACCTAGGAGGCGAGCCCACAAAGACCTTCTGATCCTATGCAGCAGGCAGAGAAAACGCAACTGTGGTGACTGCTACCAGCCTCCATATGGAGCTGGCCATATGTGTCTCGTGTTAAGAGAAATATATACAACAAGATCATCTATTCTATTATTTAGAAAGTAAAGTAACTCCCAAAAGTGTATTCCTTTGATTTAATGCGATTAAGTACTTCCAACCAATCAGCACACGCGTGGCAAACGGTGCAGTCTGCCTCTATTTCGGGCCATGTTTGCAGGTCTATTGTTATGGGTTGCCACCGATATATTCATTTCGGTAGGTCATTTTGATTGACAACAACGCAGGAATTTCTCTTTTTCTAGCAGAGACACTCTCTCCAGCTCCACTAACGAGGGAGAAAAGTTATTTTCTCCTGGAGAAGAGAGGGTAAGAGAAAAGAACCTCTGCTAGCAGGGTTCCGAATGATCGGTTTGACTACAAACATTAAACTCGCACTACACTGGACTACACGAAAAGTACCGATACTCTTTGACATGAGATGCTGCGATGCTGAAGCGTGCACATCTCGATGACAAGTCCCATCGGTACGGATGAATATCCGACAGAAGCTGTCACTTTTATCACCCTAGGCTGAAAATTTCCAGAAACGTTCTCCTTGGGAGAAACGGTCGACGTTCAATATCAGTGTGGATTTTCATTAGTAAATCAAACACATGATATTTAACAGCATTTGTATGGGATTTTTTATTTTTCCATGTACAACGTAAATCTTGAATAAAACTCGAGAAAAACCTATACAGTGTCTTCTTGTGTTCCTTAACTATGTCTTTGCCATGTTACAGCGAATTTCAGCAAAATTTACCCTTAAAACCCTGGCTAACTTGTCTTTCCTTCGTATGGGTTAGGCCTAGGGTTTTAAGGGAAAATTTTGCTGAAATTCGCTGTAACATGGCACAGACATAGTTAAAGTGCCTATAACCCCAAATTTGAAGTATTTTTAATAAATTCTTTACATCCTTCTTATCAATAATTCGAAGAGAAAAAAAGGAAAAAAGTAAGAGTTCGACCTTATTTCTGGGGTCAAACATTGTAAAACAACCCGATTTGGGCACCCTGTCCCAAATGGCCGTCAGCTGGAGTCTGGAAGTTAGCCTGGGAACGAAACCGGAAAGCAACGTCATAGTAGTGAGAGAAAGCGAACAACCAACAACAAAGACAGTAAAAACAGGGCGAACCGAGCGAATAACTCGATTTGAAATGCCAAACAGATGTGTATTTGGGAGCTGTAGGAATGAGCCAGACTCAAAAAAGGATAGCTCTAACACAAGGTCCCGTTTTTAAGCGATGATCGGCCAGAAGCAAAGACGCCAGTGGTTGAGGTTCGTGCGAACAAAGCGAGCGAAGTGGGAACCGATGAAGAATTCCAGCGTTTGTTTGGTTCACTCCAAGCCGGAAGACTTTATAAGATTTTCTTTAGTCCTTGACTCTACGCCAAGACTGAAGTCGGTTGAATATGGAGTTGTTCCTATTCCATCAGTCCATGCCATCGAAACCGATTTAAGCCATTCTCCGATTTTGGTAAGTGCTTTTGTATTTAGTTTGCATGGCAATACAGATTTATACAGTAGCCTCCTAGTCCTATAGCAGCCGTTGTGTAGCGCTTCCGTTCACTCCATTCCCCGGAATGGAGTGAAATGGAAGCGCTACAAAACGGCTACTATACCTAGCAATACAGTGGAACCTGCATGTATAAAGAAGTTCCTAGGGAAAGGAAGAAAACTTCATTATGACCGGGTTCCACGTACTGAACATTGTTTTCACCACAAGTGTATTAGACTAAGAGAGTGCATGTTATAATTATTGTTATTTAGTATGAGGGAAATAACCGTGAATAAATCAGACAACTTTCTTTAGATGACACCTGCACCTATGGACAGGACACCATGCTTAACAAGCAGCCAAGGGCAGAAGCAACCCAGAAGAGACAACAAAGGATGACTGTTATAGATGTTCCTCCTTCAGCTCCAGGTAATTCAAATTGTTTTGTATAAAATATTTTTTTGCACAAAAGAAACTATTCAAATTCTGAAAATATTCAAACAAAATCGAGTCTGTGCTAATCACACCTTCTGTGTTTGTCCTCCAATAACACCTACATGTAGCTCTTGCTCAAGCAGTGCATATACACCTACATGTATCAAACTGTTGGACATGTCATATAAAGGTATACTGCTTGTTTAGTCTTTCGAGACTAAACAAAATATTAAAATACCAGCTGGAAACGTATAATATTACACGTAAGTTTGTATTTAAAACGAAACCAGTGCTTTATTTACCATAAACCAATATATATATATACCCATAACTAACTTAATAATAATTGTTATTTTTTGTATTTTAGTGCCAGAAGTTCCAGTTCCACTTGCTGTAAGGCCAGAAATTCCAGTTCCACCTGCTGTAAGGCCCACAAAAACCAAGGCAAAACCCCATTGCTCAGTGTGCAAGAAAGTTACCTATTAAATTAAAATTAATTAAATTGTTAATCTCTAAATTATATATTGTTTCTTTTTTTGAATTTATTTGTGGAACTCTGTAAACTAGCTTGTAGCTAAGTATGTCCTCCTCATTAAATAAAGTATTGTGTAAACCTATTAAAGAGCATAAAGGTGTTGTTGATTGTCCAAAGAACAACCCTCGTCCCCTTACAAGTACAGAGTGAACCAGAAATGTCTACCAGCTATCTCAGTGATTTGATATTTTATCAATGGACAATCTAGGTAGCAATATATTATACTGTCAACTTCCATAGGCTAATCACTCCTGTGACCAGCTCAGTGAAATCGATTGCCCTATTTCATTGGCATGACATCAAAACAAATAGATGAAAGCCGCCATTCTTATTTTATTGGGAAAATTTGCCAATTTGAAGGAAGGCCATCTGTGGCAGAACAGCTTTATTTTGTATGTCTGTTGTTAAAGAAGAGTGTTTTGACCCCCTAAGATGGCAGCTGTGTCTATCATGTGACACCATAATTAAATAGGGCAATTGAATTTGAGGCTTAAAGGGGCCATGTCACGGTACTATGTATGTATGGAGTCAGTGTTCGATTGGTGGGTTAAAACAGTTCAACCCCCTCCTTCAATGCTGGATTGAAAGTATGTTCATTATTTTACTTGAATAATGTATATTTACACAATTTATTAGTCATTTTTGAATATTTGCTTTGATTTTTACCATCCCACATGTGCACGAGGTTTGTCAGTTCATATCAGAATCTCTGATAATGAGTGTGTCCGGCCCGGACATCTAATGTAATGGTCTCTCACCATGACACAGTTCCTTTAAGGTTAGGCCAGAGCATTGAAAACATGTCCACCTTGTAAAAGGGGTTAGTCAGATTTTACTGTTTTCCAATTTACTACTCAAACATTTAAATTTTAATATTATAATCCTATTTTCAAAATTTGTGTAAAATTATAGAAAGGAACACAGGGTGCGATGCAAGTGCTTTCCAATAGCCCAGGGCTAGTAGTTTCGCTTGTCAGGGTAGTGATTCCTGTTCACAGGTTGCCTGAATGGACATACATGTATATGGACATACATGTAGGTTAATAGCCCACATTCGATATATGCTTCACTTCTCACACACACAGGTTCTGGGGCATAATTAAATTCATTATTGTTATTTCATTAATCACTGCACATTATTCCCCAGAGACTTGTACATGTATTGAATCATTTGTATGTGACCAGTGAAGCCTATATCAAAAGTGGCCAATGCCACTGAAAGTTTGACTGTTCATTGTTGTTCTCCTTAAAGTTTATATAAGTTATGAAGTACTTTCATCTTCATCTTCTTCAAATCCAGTGAAGGTTTCTTTCCCAGCATTGAATTTTGTCCTGATTGTGTCATATGCACACATGCTAGTAGAGGAATTCTATTGTTGTCCAGATAACCGTAGACTAACTGGATGTACTCTCTGTATGAGACAACTCGTAGAAATCTGTAAATAAAGAAGTTTATATGTTAGTACCAATTGTTTGATACAGTTGAAGCCCTTTGTGAAACTGCCCTTGTAGGTGACCAGCTCCCCTCAGAGACCACTCTTGTGCTCTGTAGTAACCAGCCACTCTCATAAGTGACCACCACGCATACCACCACCTTTGGAATTTTTCTTTGTTTTTAAACTCTTGTAAGTAACTACTCCAGAGACATGATCCCAGACTGTGCAATGAGTCAAGTTAATATAAATATGCACTAGCATTTTGCAACAATATTCTTATTATATCTGACATTCATGCTGTTACAGTAGAGTAGTACAGTATTGTATACTGTGATATCAGTCGCATGATATATGTATCCCCATGGGTGTGGTGTGTGCAAGCTCTCATAAGCGAGCAACTACTCCTGATTCCAGTTCTGACTAGTTATGAGCACCTTTTCCTGATTCCCAGTGTGGTTGCTTACGAGAGCTACTATTTTTAATTAACATGCACGATAGATCAAAATACTCTGATAAACCTTCCACTTTCCTGGTCAGATTGGAACTGTGTTCATTGATTTCAATTCATACCTTGGTCATTATTGAACATTATTAATGCTCGCGGACTCGCTCGTTCGAGATACGATACGAAAATCTCGTGAATAAAAACGATAAATTAAGCTCTTAACATGTAATACTAATAATCTCTATATATGATTGTTGCGATTGGAAGGATCACTGGATTCTTTTGGCATCCTGCATTGCTGCAATGCCGGTTGTTTTGGGAGACGACGGCCACGGGAAGCCCATGAAGGGCTATGATAACTTATTTTAATTTTGGACAGTTTAACTCACCTTCCACTGAACCGATTCTGGAGGTCTCCGTCTGTACTCTTGTAACCCATTCTTCATCGGCGAGTGGCTCATCCGCGCCGTCCGCTCTCTTCGCCGGCAGATTCTTCTGCTTCAAGCTCATAGTTGATAAAATTTAGCTCGGAATTGTCCGATGAACAACTGTCTTCAGATTCGGAGCCTGACGAAGACATTTTGTCAAAAAGTCCAGCAGAAAATTACAGAACTTACGACGCAAATAAGAAAGAACGAACCAAAAGTACATAGAGAAGCCTTATCACGTGACATGGCTCCCTACTATGACGTACCTAGTCCCAGACCCCACCAAGTCGCTAAGCTGACGGTAAAAGTTCACGGCTCTCATCTTTGAAAAGCCGTAAAAAAAAGAGAAATGCTTTAAAACCATTATTTTTTTCGGGAAGTTGCATAGAATACTTCTAAGTTTGATCTGAAAGAGTAACTTTTTTGGGGTTATAGGCACTTTAAGGAACACAAGAAGACACTGTATAGGTTTTTGTCGAGTTTTATTCTAGCCTGAATTTCAGCCGTCTCCTCCGGTTCGTTCCTCCTGGCTGAAATTCAGGCTAGTTTTATTCAAGATTTACGTTGTACATGAAAAACTAAAAAATCCCATACAAATGCTGTTAAATATTATACAGATCCCAAGCTTGGGCTATCTGTGAATCAAATTGCCAGTCAAGCATTTTCAATACCCAATACTATCCAAAATAGGCTTTAAGGTTACCGTATACCTTCACGAGTGTCCACCATAAAAAAATATACTCACATTTTGCGGTTATTCTGACTGATTCAACAGCGCTATATTAATCAGATAATGACAACCTTCAAAAGTGTACGTGGTTTGCAGATCTTTTACTTTGCTTGTACATAAGTCATCCTTTAAGTTTGACTTTGAAACATTTACGAGTGACGCTTTTGTTTGTTCCTTAATAAGTAATACTTATTTTGTCGAAGTTTCTGTCAAAATCCAAAACAATCATCGTATCCATTGCGCAGTAATCGCCGGTCCGAGTGTTTTGAGGCTGTTTCGTAAGAACTTCACACCTCGTGAAAGCTTCTGTCAACAGTCGCCAACCAGCCAATGATCCCTGTGGCTTTTTAATATGAATGATCCAGAAATTCGCGGTACGAGAACAGAGGTTGTATTCGGTAAAACTCAGTATTCCACTACTTTGTAGTGAGATGAAAGTAGTGAGGAGACACAGCAAAAACACAAACGAGGGCAGCAAAGCGAGAAACAGAGATAGAAAACAAATTTGAATAAGTTTTCCGAGAATATGAAATTTTCAGGTCTAAAGAAATTTGTAGTCCTTCAAAGTTGAAAGCTATACACGGCACGGTCAGCTTCGAGCGAAGTTGTAGTTGTAGTTTGCAAAGTTGTAATTTGCGAATACATACTGAGCGTCGACCGTTTCTCTCTCTGAGGAAAACGTTCCTGGAAATGTTCAACCGAGGGTGATAAAAGTGACAGCTCAATCTGTCGGATATTAACCCATAGAGACTAGTCAATCAACACACTGATAACAAAACAAACTCTGACGTTAAACTGTATATTCATCAAAGTTTTGTGTACCTACCTACACATGACAGAATCGAAAATGGCACACAAAACTTTGATGAATATCTCCAAGCATGTTTTCACCATATTTGGGCAAGCTTAGCCTAAATTTCAGCCATATCCTCACCGGCCCGAGCCGGACGTCTAATAATGCCGTTCAGTGACGTCAAAGTGGATTACATTTTTAACAAATGCAAATAACTGCCATGGCGGCTGTAAAATGAGTTCGTTGGGTCAAGTAAACAAACGCTTGACTTGAGAAATTATTTGAGATTATGTCAAAATTAAGGCCCTTCTTGGCTGCAACCATTTGCTTCTCAAGTGTCTCTTAATTGTGTATGTTGTGAATACCTTTTTGAAGCAACAAATCGTTATAATATTTGAGGCAATTAAACAGCAGTCTCTCGCCGGAGTTGCCGTTCGGTTCGAGATAGGGAGAGAGTTACCGTTTGTAAATCATGCAGCAGAAAAGTAGAAAAGCATGGAAGGATAAAGAAATACTCTTTTACGGGAAAGAACAGTTCATTGAAGCGGAGTAGCATCCGTAAGACTAAAAATATATGCAAATTTACCACCATTAATTCCAATCACGTCATCATCAGCGTTGCCGTCCTTGGATCTTAAATCTGAGCGGTCGTTGTAGTTTAATAACATATGTTGGTCGTCCTAGCCAGCCAGCCAGCCAGTCAAAACAGTCCTGCCCTCCCTCACCAGCCAAAAAGGTGGTGGGTCTCGGGTGCAACCCCCTCTATCACCAGCCCCAAAACGGTGGTGGGTCTCGGATACAATCCCGTCTCTCACCAGCCAAAAAGGTGGTGGGTCTCGGGTACAACCCCCATCTCTCACGAGCCAAAAAGGTGGTGGGTTTCGGGTACAACCTCCCTTCCTCACTGTCCAAAAAGGTTGGTGGTGGCGGGTCATACCCCACCCCCTAAAATTGGGTCCCTATCGAGTACCATTGTTTTGACCTCGTCCCTAGGGGACTGCGTGCGTTTCCTGGTAATGGTTAAAACTTTACATTTCTTCGCATTGACCTTCAGCCGCCAAGAGCGTGCCCAGGCCGCCAAATTAAATACCTTACCCTGAAGAATGGAGATGTCTGCTGCAGATTCCACTACCGAGAAGGTTGATTTGAATGTTTCAGCGGAGTGCGTGCTGATGAGTGCCTACTGAACTAGAACCTATCGTACGACCTCCTTATAAGGAAGTACAATAGGCCGCCATATGTGCGTGAAGAGGGTCACTAAAAGTACGTGAGGGAGGTCACAGATGTACGCACTGGAGACTTGTACAGGTCCGCAAATGATCCCATGCCCGCAAATGATCCCCAAAATGGACCGCAAATGATCCCGCTCCGCAAATGATCCCCAATGGGGACCGCAAATGATCCCGTGAAAAAACATGGAATGGCATGGAGTTTTGCCGCTGGATAGTGGATCTAAAGTATGAATGAAAGAGAAATGAAGAACAAATTTTAATGATATAATGATTTTTAACCATTGGCTCCGGCAGGGAACCCCTTTAAAACATGTCCATCAAAATCTCCATGACGTCACACTATCGACCAATCAGAGGGCGAACTCATTGCTATAATTCCCGGATCACACATGTCAGGAGTATATTACAGAGGAGTGTTCCTCTTCCCACATTATATTGTCACACAACACTGTAGACGGTAGAGTTATTTTTAGCATAGAGTTTCCCGCCAGAAGAAACAAAGGCCGTCACTTTTAACCAATCAGGATGCACTGAAAAATTGTAATTAACACGGTTCAAACTGCTAAAAAATAGTAAAGCGCAAGAGAACAAAAGACAACGTAACCGTATACCAGAACTTCGCGACAATAAATAGACACACCATCTACTGTGTTAGGGGTCAACACAAGGGCACAGGAACACTCCTGCGTAATATACTCCTGCACATGTCCATAAAAATCGTATGTCGTCAGTGTAATAATCTGAATCTGTACTCAATAATAAACTGGTTGTTTAATGTGATTCCGTACTCAACAATACAAAACTTTAACTCTGTCTAAGTCGTGAGAAATCTCACGAATCTGAACACGTGCTCTCTGACGTCACTGACCATGCAGTCTAGTGTCACGTGATTTTTCCTGCAACATTATTTACAACACACTCCCCCCTTGATTGACAAGGGGTTGTCAATTAATGATACGACTAATGACAGTTTCACGTTATAATGTTCTCATGTTCAGCATGCTTAACAAATTTAATGTTATAGGTACGTCTGCTCTCTTCATCTCATCTGACTTCAGTTCAAAGGGGAACAGTCTTTGTATCGGTCGGCTTTCCCTGCTTGTTGTGAACACGGACTACAGCGGCACGCACCTTCCCATCTGTACCCGTCAGCAGGCGTTCAACTCTGGCCATACTCCAATTTAGTCTTTTCACCTTGTCTTCTCGTACACAGACTACGTCTCCCACACAAATTACAGGACCATCCTTACGACGTGAACGATGATGTTCTCGGAGCTGTGTGAGGTATTCAAGTTGCCAACGTTTCCAAGAATGCGAAACAACCGTTTGTAGGTATCGTTCTCGTCTCAACATTCTTTGGCGGCTTTCCGATTGGGTGAATTCCTTTGCTGGTGATTCTGTTGGCGTCGACAGCAATCGTCTTCCTAGGACAGGATGTGATGGAGTCGGTTCTTCGCCATCTTCGTAAACGTACGTCAGTGGACGGGAATTGAGAACTCCTTCTACTTGAATTAACAAGGTCAGCAACTCCGAAGGTTAATTTGGCTGTAGCCAAAGTCTTCTTCAGACATCTCTTAACGGACCTTACTAAGCGCTCAAAAAAACCGCCCCACCACGGAGAACTCTCTACATTATACCGCCATTTAATACCTCTTGTCGTCATGTATTCTTGTACCTCGGCACTCTTGAACGCTTTGCCGTTGTCAGACAGCACGAACGCTGGAACTCCTCGTCGGCCAATGAAGCGTCTAAAACTCCGAATAAATGCACTGTAACTAGCACTGATCTGGAGCCAGGTCAAGGTGTACTGCTCTACTGCTCGCACAGGTATACAACACAATTAACACCTTATGCATATCGCCTGTTTGAGAGTAAATGTCCTTCACATCCAGTTGTTCAGACTTAAGCTGTCGATTAACTTCATCAGTCGGAACAGTTAAGGGCTGGTTTGGCCACCCTTCTTCAGGTTCTAGTAGGAAGCTTGGACCATGCCACCATTTCTCGTTGGCCACTAATTCTGCTGCCGTCGCTCCTCGAGACGCAATGTCAGCTGGATTTTCCTGAGTGGGACAATATCTCCATGATTCAATTGGCGCAAGCTTTCTGATCTCAATCACTCTGTTCTGCACGAACTGCTTGTACTCCTTGGTGATACCTCTGACCCAGCTCAAAGCAACTGTGGAATCTGACCAGTAGAACACAGAATCGATCTCCAATCCATCTTCAAGTGCCTCTGAGCAAGCTTCACTGACACCAGACAGGAGAGTAATTCAAGACGAGGAACTGTTTGCTTCGACATTGGCGACACTCTTGTCTTCGATGCAATCAGGTTACAGTGAACACGTACCAGAGCTATGCTTACAACGCAGGTAAACGCACGATCCATACGCAGTTTCTGATGTATCACCAAACACGTGTAGCTCAATCGACTTGATATCATCATGGAACAGTTCTGGGCAATAACACCTGTCAAGGGGAATGCTTCTGACTTCCTTTAGCCCACTGATCATTGATCTCCACTCAATACACAGGGTTTCATCTAGTTGACTGTCCCTGAGTCCATACTCTTCTTGCACAACCTTTGGAACAGCAACTTGAACAATAAAACAATTGGAGATATGGTAAGACCCAATGGGTCAAAGAATCTTGCTGTGACACTTAGAACAACTCGTTTCGTGAGAGCTTCTACTTCAGCATCTGCCAGAACTCTTGAAAAATCAAACTTCAATTCATCACTGCGATTATCCCATATCTGTCCCAATACTCTTGGACTTGTTCCACTTCCCTGCGACAACACAAATTGGGTATATCCTTGATCTTCTTAAGCAATAAGACCTTGCTGACTTTGACTGGGTGTGCATTCTGGAAACTCTGGGCTATTCTGCATCATTTTCGTCAGCTCTTCTGAATTACTGATCCACTTCCGCATGTTAAGTCCGCCTTCAGCAAGGCGCAACTTTACTTTCTTGGACAGTTCAAATGTAGAAGATGTACTGCTTGAACCAGATACATGATCGTCAACATAGAGAGATCTCAGTACTTCCATCACAAACTCTGGATCAGTTGCTGCATTGATTCGATCCTTGGACTTTCACTGAAAGGATCATCCACCCACAGGAAACGTAAGTAATTACGATGTTCTGGTGCAACTGAAATGTTCAAAAATGCCTTCTCTACGTCTGCGACCACTGCTACATTGTTCAGTCGAAAGCGAATCAGAATATCAAATATCAAGGGGGTAAGTGAAGGTCCTGCATACAGGCAGTCATTCAGGCTGGGACCAGCACTTCTAGCTGATGCATCGTAAACAACTCTAATCTTAAGAATGTGATGTAAAGTGGTAAGCTGTAGTGCTAAGTGTGCACGCCCTACGAGGGAAAGAGAAAAAATCACTGACCCAAGTGGGACTCGAACCCAACGACCTCCAGGTTACATGTCTGGCGCTCTACCAACTGAGCTATCAAGTCAGATGAGAGCAATCGTGGGTATTGGTTGTGTCCTTATCCATACGTACTACTTCTCTGTGGGGTAAATAGTGGATATTTCACACTGGAGGTGATTCCTCCTCTTGCACATACTCTACAATTCCTGCATTAAGCTGATCCTTAATGATCTTATTGTATTCCTGAAGGATATCTGGTTTAGTCTGGAGGCGGTGGAGCAATGACCCTAATCTCTTCACACAAGCTGAATGATTATCAGGCAGTATTGGGTGGTCTTCCTTGAATGGAAGCTTTGCCTAATACCTCTTCCCATCAAACTGCACTTCCTGGGTGAACTTATCATAGACGGAGGTTTCATCCTTATGAATGCCCAGTGTCTCTAAATCCCAGAATTTGGTCAGCTGTTCCCTGATTTCAACCATTTTATCATCCAATTTCACTGGCGAAGTCTCAACCTTTAGCACATGAGTTGAATTCAGGTTACTAGCAACCGAGCATTCTGGTTTGTTCTGACAGTTCACAACTAACTGGGCCTGACAGTACCCAGCCAAGCCTGGAAAGTATAGCAACTGGACCCTGACCCTCACCCCTTCTGGCTACACTAGTGATAAAGTTCCAGTAGTAATCTGCTCCTATCAATACATCAACCTGAACTTCACTTGACTCAGGTACATCAGCCAAATCTATACCTTGCAGGTAAGGGTACTTGTGCACTGCTAGATCTACTGATTGGTTACTGAGAGGGCTACAAATAGTGGGTACACTATAGGCATTTAGATAAAGTTCCATTCCATCAACACTTGTTATGGACAACTGAACCAGATCACATGATCTTAATCTTGGTGATTCGTCGCCAAATGTTTTGATTAACAAGTTATTGGAGCCAATTAAAGGCAATTTCAGCATGCTGCTCAGTTGATGTGTGACATACGAGCGTTGACTACAAGAATCAAACAATTCTGGTCTTTACCTTTTTCTATGGGCCACCAGGTTTACCAACCAAGGCTTGTGCAGTCTGTAGAAGAACAGATGTGTTACCATTAATACACATTGTGGATGTTGGAGGCTCCGCTACATCCTTTGATGGTTCCTCCTTGTGATCCTCAGCTACACTATTGCCACCTTGCTTATCCCTTTCACACAAGGCCGTATGATGTCGTTCACCACATTTGAAGCATGTTTCAACTGTGTCGTACAACTGACGAATCTTTACAATATCTGCCACATTCACCACTGCTTCTTGATTCAACAGAACCTCCATGTGACTTGACACAATAATTTGGGGTTTTGCAAATCTATTCTTTAACAATTCGAGTGCAGCATCATAATTTTACGCAGTAAGTGCGAATCCTTCAATCGCCGATGCAGCTGGGCCTTTCAACAGGCTTTTCAAATAATTAAACTTGTCGACCTTTGATACGTCGGCATTTTCGTGTACCGCTGCTGAGAAACTGTCCCAAAATGGCTGCCATTCAGTTGATTTACTCGAAAACTCCTTTACAGTCAATTTTGGTAATCTTGCCTTCGGTTTTGAATGAACCTGCATACCTTCGCTTTGCTGACTAGTCGTATTCATGGTACTATCTGCAGTATTTGCGTTTGGAAGCATTCCCACACTATTCAAAGCGAAATCAATCTTAACAAGGCTTCGTGTTATGGACTCACCAAATTCGCTGGCCTCGAATATCTCCGTGTTGATGTTTGCATCTTCGACTTCGGCTAGAATAGCATCATCCAGCTTCCTTAGAGTTTCCTTCTTCTCAGTGTCAGTGAAGAGTTATCTTGAATACCAGTTCATCCGTGTTCAATAATTTACCTGTAAATATTAGGAACTCTGCAACCTTTGCTGAATTTTGTCGGTTATCGAAAGGATATCTAAAGAACTGCGCTGCCGACAGACTCCATTGAACATTTTTACAATAGTTACGTATGGCCATGTTTTAATCCTTAGTACGGTTATCATTACATCTCTGTTATATCTTAGTCATATTTTATCAACATTTTATATTTTACATTATTTAGATTAACAGGCGAAGAGCCACCCAGTGGAAGCACTGTTAATAAACCATTACTATTATTATTATTATTATTATTATAATAGTCGTTCTCTTTCAGTCACTGAATTTTGGTATTCATTCAGGACTTCGTCAGTTCACACTTTGAATTGTCTTCGTTGAGTAGGCTCGATGGCCTCCACGAATTCTCTTATTCTTCTCCAAAGACATTTTCTTCACTCACTTCTATCCGGCTCGAAGGACCATGTAATAATTTGAATCTGTACTCAATAATAAACTGGTTGTTTAATGTGATTCCGTACTCAACAATACAAAACTTTAACTCTGTCTAAGCACAGGTACCCCAGGCTCATTATGCGTAAAACGGTTATTTCCGGGTGTCTATAAAACGAAGACCTATAAAACGAAGACCGAAGACCGAAGACCTATAAAACGAAGACCGAAGACCGAAGACCTATAAAACGAAGACCCCACAAATAATAATAATAATATTTATAAGTTAATAAAGTCACAAATAATGAGCTGACAACTCAAAGAAGCTTTGCGGGTATTCGGTTCGTACACATTGTCTACAGGGAACTTTTATCGCCAGGGTCTTCGTTTTAAAGATCTTTAAAACGAAGACCCCAGTTTCCTCTCTCAGCTTTATCGTAATCTAAGCTAATAAAGTCACAAATAATGAGCTGACAACTCAAAGAAGCTTTGCCGGTATTCGGTTCGTACACATTGTCTACAGGGAACTTTTATCGCCAGGGTCTTCGTTTTAAAGATCTTTAAAACGAAGACCCCAGTTTCCTCTCTCAGCTTTATCGTAATCTAAGCTAATAAAGTCACAAATAATGAGCTGACAACTCAAAGAAGCTTTGCCGGTATTCGGTTCCTACACATTATCTACAGGGAACTTTTATCGCCAGGGTCTTCGTTTTAAAGATCTTTAAAACGAAGACCCCAGTTTCCTCTCTCAGCTTTATCGTAATCTAAGCTAATAAAGTCACAAATAATGAGCTGACAACTCAAAGAAGCTTTGCCGGTATTCGGTTCCTACACATTGTCTACAGGGAACTTTTATCGCCAGGGTCTTCGTTTTAAAGATCTTTAAAACGAAGACCCTGGCGATAAAAGTTCCCTGTAGACAATGTGTAGGAACCGAATACCGGCAAAGCTTCTTTGAGTTGTCAGCTCATTATTTGTGACTTTATTAATTTATAAATATTTTTATTTTTATTTGTGGGGTCTTCGTTTTATAGGTCTTCGTTTTTTAGGTCTTCGGTCTTCGTTTTATAGGTCTTCGGTCTTCGGTCTTCGTTTTATAGGTCTTCGTTTTATAGACACCCGTTATTTCCCGGATATTTGAAATTACAGTAAATGTATGGAGTTTTAGTTCGAATGGCCGTTTGCTCTAAAATAAAATTCAGTAAATCGTCAAAATAGTCTTACCTGTCTCTTGTGTGTTCCTTTCAGTTTCTGTGAAGTTTCAAGCCATTCCGTTCAATATTGAGTGAGTTAGGAATTTTCCTTCCCTAAGTATAATTATTGGGAAGGAAAATTCCTATAACTCACTCAATATTGAACGGAATGGCTTGAAACTTCACAGAAACTGAAAGGAATACACAAGAGAGAGGTAAGACTATTTTGACGATTTACTGAATTTTATTTTAGAGCAAACGGCCATTCGAACTAAAACTCCATACATTTACTGTAATTTCAAATATCCGGGAAATAACCGTTTTACGCATAATGAGCCTGGGGTACCTGTGGTCTAAGTCGTGAGAAATTCCGTCTTCCCTCCGGCTCACGAATCTGAACTCGAGCTCTCTGACGTCACTGACCATGCGGTCTAGTGTCACGTGATTTTTCCTACAACATTATTTACAACAGTCAGCGACATGTCCAATCGTGACAGCCTTCGCAGTAACTCGTGAACAGCTTGTTACTACTTTTGGTATTGCTTTGGAATTGTTTCCTTGGATGAGATATCTGGAAATGAAAACAAAATTGAGTCAGAATAATTGACCCGATGATTAAAAAAAGCCTGACCGGTTTCTGGCCAATAAGAACGGTCGACAAAGGACTCGGGATTAAGATATCTGGATTACTGAGGAACTCGGGATTAAGAAAAAAAAATCTTTAACAAAAATTACTTTTTTTCCAAAGCAAATTATTTTCATTTTCCCCCCAGAAAAATAGTTTTGTGTTTGAAAAAATGACTCGAGTTTAAAAAAACTATTTTTGAATGGGCCAAACAAGCCACCATACTACGGGTTATTTATTCCTAACTTTTAATTTCTTTAATTTTAACTTTGAGTCAGTATATTCCCGATTAAGAAAAACTATAAAAACATAAAAAAAATAATGAATTAACCCAGGATTTGAAAAATAAAAGAAATTAATCCTTACGAGCCACCGTAGGTACTATACCGTTTGTATGACATAGAAAACTAACTTTATGCGAATATTTTGATTTCTAAAACTGATTGAATCTAAACGACCAGATTCCATGCCATTCAATATTTTTTTCGCGGTATGATTTGTGGTCCCCAATGGGGATCATTTGCGAGCTGAGCCGGGATCACTTCCGGCCCATTTTTGGGATCATTTGCGGACCTAGCTGTACAGATCCACTATCCAGCGGCAAAACTCCACGCCATGCCATGTTTTTTTCACGGGATCATTTGCGGTCCCCATTGGGGATCATTTGCGGAGCGGGATCATTTGCGGGATCATTTGCGGGCCGGGATCATTTGCCGCGAGTTTCCAAAATGGCGGAGGAAAGCGGCCATGAATCTTTCCGAGCCCCACTCGTGTAATCCTCCATTTTGAAACTTTCAGCCTCGCAAACTAGGTAGAGACTTATTCCCTTTTACCGAAACTTCACATATACTAACACTAACCCATACCATAAACCTAACCGGTCAGTAAACAAGTTCCCAGGTAAACGACGAGGTCTCACCCACCTAGAGCTAGGGTTCACAGGTAAACAAGTTCGCACTGGCCTAGGGCTAAGGATTCATCGGCAAACGACGATTAGTTTAAACCAAAGTATAAAAAAACAATCAAAAATTGAGAAAAAAAATTCGTTCTGGGATTCGAACCAGAGTCCTCACAATGTAGACCAAGTGTGGTAACCACTAAGCTAAACGACCTTCAGTACTCGGTTTGTGACTAATTTTAATACATAATACTACCCGCAAACTTCGTACATCGGTGACCCTCTACACGTACATCCTTATAAGGAAGTTGCACGACAGATACTCTTGACAAGAATACTAACAAAACTCTTGATTATTGAACTAGAACACTTACAACACTAGGTTATTCAACTGGAACACTTATAGAACTGGTGACGTAATGTAGTTCTATAAGTGTTCCAGTTGAATGACCTAGTGTTGTAAGTGTTCCAGTTCGATAATATTGTCGTTTATAGAGGTCATCACGTGGTATAATCTATCGCACCAGGTTGGCTCTCGCACTAATTATATAATAATAATAATTCTAAATTTATATAGCGCCTTAATCCTAAACGTCCAAAGGCGCTTTACATAGCTGGAAAACAGGCAAGTTAATTTGCAAGAACTATAAAATCTTACGATCTAAGCAATAAAAAAAAAATGTTCTTAAATAAATATGCTTTTAACTTAGATTTGAAGACTCCCACCGAGGGGGCATAACTTAATAGACCCTTTGCACTTTACGTCATAGCGGCCATGTTGGTGTACAGTTAACAATAGATTCTTCGTTAGCTTCTTTTGTTCTGTACACCAACATGGCCGCCATGCCCTTTGTCATTTGAATCTCTGGGGATTGAGTGAAAACCATCTATAGTAAGTGGCAACAAATTCCACAGTTTTGATGCAATAACGGAAAAAGCCCTTTCTCCATAGCTCTTTAAATTGACTGTAGGAACCTTCAGAAGGAACTTATTGGCAGACCTAAGATTACGAGGAGGAGTATAAGTACTCTACCATATTACGAATGTAGGTAGGAGCCAGATTATTTAGAGCTTTATATGTAAGAAGTAATATCTTATAAGTTATTCGTTTTTCTACGGGTAGCCAGTGGAGACGCTGAAGAACAGGTGAAATATGATCATACTTTCCACCACCAACAATAAGGCGAGCGGCGCAATTTTGAACTGACTGCAGTTTCTTAATTAAGTAACCCGGAAGTCCACTTAGGAGCGAGTTTCCAGTGTCTAGCTTACAAGTAACGAAAGCATGAACTAGGATTTTTATACTACCTTCCGATAAGTACTTCTTAACTCTAGCAATATTTCTAATATGGAAAAAAGCACCCTTAAAAATAGCAGCAACCTGACGTTATAATGACATAGAGGCCCAGATTTCGAGCATGAGCTGATGATGTGACACGCTCATTTCCAACTAACAGGACTGGGCGTGGACGGTGTTTCGCATTAATAACTAGAACCTCTGTCTTATCATTCTTAAGCTTTAGTTTGTTGATTAACATCCACCTATTAATATCACTAATGCATGCCTGAATGTTGATTACAGCAGCGTCCTTCTGTATATCTGATGTTGACTCGAAGGACAAAGAAATTTGCATATCATCAGCATAAAAATTGAATATTAATGAGTTTTAGAATTATTATTATCTGAGCACAAGCTTCTGTGCATTTCCGCTTTTACTACTCTCCTCCTTTTGGGATCATTGAGAAGGGATTATTTTGTTGCGTACTTCTAGCTTGTTTTTCTAAACGTTCTCATTACGGCACAGCGACTGATCTCGCTCCGCTACACCGCAGATTTTGAAATGGTTGGCCGACTCGCAAACATTAAATGGCTTAAACCCAGTTACATTAAATTTAATATTGTGGGTTGAATCCATACCGAATGATAATCTAAGCAATCTCGCGTATGAAAATTGTCATTAAAATACATTTATAAAGGCCCATTTACACTACACCGAATTTTTGGCACGGCTCGGATAAAATTGATACGCGTACCAAAAAAGGAGTTCGGCTCGGATAAATTTAGCAGTGTAAATGGTTTGCCGCGCCTAATTTTACCCGTGCCGAACCAACAATTTTACCCGTGCCTGGCCCTTCTAAATAGGTAGTCCGAGCACGGGTAAAATTGGTACGGGTACCAAAATATGGGTTCGGCTCGGATAAAATTCGTAGTGTAAACGATCACCCGGACCAAACGCGATGTTATTCAATTCTATGGCCTTCGATCGTATTGGCAAGCGGTCACACTCAGAAGTTTACAATTCAAGATGGCGGACAAACGCAGACACAGCCACAGCCAAGAAAATGTGCGGCCATGTTTGGGAAAAAAGCGATGTTAGAGAACTTCTCATAATAATGAAAGAAGAAACCATGAAATGAGCCTTGAAAACGCAAAAATACCGAAGGAGGAGAGATTAGCGTAGCCACTAACCTCATGAACAATCGGAGTCCCGTTTTCTTTCGGCCCTGGTTTCGCTAACGCCTTTTCATACCTTTATCAAGTCTAGAGCTTACGATGATGCTGTTGGCAATAAGGCTTCCAAAATTACTTTATCCGCCATATTGGATGGACGAACAGCGCATGCGTTCTGAAGTAAATAATCAGTACCAAAATGTCGGCACCCGTACCAATTGGTTATTTGGTACGGCAAAAAAATGATAGTGTAAACGAGGAGCGAACCCATTTGTTTGGTACTCGTACCGCTTTTATCCGAGCCGTGCCAAAATGTCTCTGTAGTGTAAATGGGCCTTCATTTCACGGTCTCCTTATCCCTTCCTAGGATCCAAACCCCTATGAAGGGAACTAATAGAAAGCGACTGTTAAATGAATTATGCTGGGAGGATATGGTAACTAGAAGATTTCTACATAAATTAACTTTATTTTATAAAATAGTTAACTCATATACACCGTCCTATCTTCGCGAGCTTTTACCTGTAAAAGTAAGTCAAAGATCAAGATATGCATTACGATCAAATGAAAATTTTACGCTAATTTCTACGCGTACCGAGCGCTTTAAGAAATCATTTTTCCCATCAACAATAGTATCATGGAATAATCTGGATATTGCTACACGTTCTGTCGAACCTCTGACTTTATTAAAAACTAGATTACGTAATACTTTTTGTGAGAATAAATACCAAAAAAAATATAAAGTTTCCTTGAGTCGATATAGCTCTATTTTACACACCAGATTGCGATTAAATCATTGCGCTCTCAATGCGCACCCGATATAGAATTAATTGTAAACCCTCTCCTTTCTGCGATTGTACACGGGAAACGATTAAAACTGTCCAACATTATTTTCTATATTGCCCCCGATATGCCGCCCAGCGTCAGCAATTAGTTTCCTTCTCTGCACAGTTATTCCATTCCAGATGGTTAAGTTTATCAGATTCACAAAAAAATCATATATTTTTACACGGCTCAGAACAGATTGGCAATGAAGAAAATTATGCTCTAATGTGTAATGTTCAGTCATTCATATTGAAAACCAAACGATTTAACAACTGATCAGACAATTAACTGATGAAAATAGTAGCAGACCATTGACTTACGATTTAGTATTTTTGTCTTTTGTTTACGCACTTTGTTAATACACTTTGTTAATATATTTGTTTATGTTTGTCATTAGTCACTGTTAATTTAGTTAAATATAAATATTAATATTACTAAATGCACTCTCCACTATTTATGTAAACAATACAGACATAATCTCCCTCGATGAGCTTTGCTCTTCGAGAAAATGTCGAGAAAAAATAGGTTTAAATAAAATTAAAAAAAACTTTCCGTCTCTAAGTTCGATTTGTCTTCAGTTGTATCTTACCATTCGATTCCCTGCCGCGGGGTCTGAACCCGAGACCTTCCGTGTCCAAGAATGAACCACAGAAACAGTTGCGTTGGAACGACTGTCACTTTTAAAAATAATAACCCTAACCCGTACCATAAACCTAACCCTAAACGTCAGTAAACAAGTTTCCAGGCAAACGACGAGGTCTCACCCACACATGGTGATTCTAAAACCAAACACATGTATGGTTTGGGAAGTTTCATGCAGTAACTGTAGCAGATTCATGACCTGGAGCCTCATTTTCGTAACCGGAAGTAAAACTTATGAAAGGCGTGTCTTCGTTATACCATGGTTTATATATACGACAGGGCCAAGAGCCCATTACCAGGAGCCCATTACCAGGAGCGTACCTATGTAATGGGTAGCGCCACAGCACAGTAGACGATGTGGCTATTTATAGTATATATCACCAGGAGCCCATTACCAGGAGCGTACCTATGTAATGGGTAGCGCCACAGCACAGTAGACGATGTGGCTATTTATAGTATATATCACAGGAGCCCATTACCAGGAGCGTACCTATGTAATGGGTAGCGCCCACAGCACAGTAGACGATGTGGCTATTTATAGTATATATCACCAGGAGCCCATTACCAGGAGCGTACCTATGTAATGGGTAGCGCCCACAGCACAGTAGACGATGTGGCTATTTATAGTATATATCACAGGAGCCCATTACCAGGAGCGTACCAATGTGATGGGTAGCGCCCACAGCACAGTAGACGATGTGGCTATTTATAGTATATATTACCAGGAGCCCATTACCAGGAGCGTACCCATGTGATGGGTAGCTCCCACAGCACAGTAGACGATGTGGCTATTTATAGTATATATCACCAGGAGCCCATTACCAGGAGCGTACCAATGTGATGGATAGCGCCCACAGCACAGTAGACGATGTGGCTATTTATAGTATATACAACCAGGAGCCCATTACCAGGAGCGTACCTATGTAATGGGTAGCGCCACAGCACAGTAGACGATGTGGCTATTTATAGTATATATCACAGGAGCCCATTACCAGGAGCGTACCTATGTAATGGGTAGCGCCCACAGCACAGTGGACGATGTGGCTATTTATAGTATATATCACCAGGAGCCCATTACCAGGAGCGTACCTATGTAATGGGTAGCGCCCACAGCACAGTAGACGATGTGGCTATTTATAGTATATATCACCAGGAGCCCATTACCAGGAGCGTACCTATGTAATGGGTAGCGCCCACAGCACAGTAGACGATGTGGCTATTTATAGTATATATCACCAGGAGCCCATTACCAGGAGCGTACCTATGTAATGGGTAGCGCCCACAGCACAGTAGACGATGTGGCTATTTATAGTATATATCACCAGGAGCCCATTACCAGGAGCGTACCTATGTGATGGGTAGCGCCCACAGCACAGTAGACGATGTGGCTATTTATAGTCGCGAAGTTCTGGTATGCGATTACGTTGTCTTTTGTTTTCTTGCGCTTTAGTATTTTTAGCAGTTTGAACCGTGTTAATTACAATTTTTCAGTATATCCTGATGGTTAAAAGTGACGGCCTTTGTTTCTTCTCGCGGGAAACACAAAGCTAAAAATAGCTACATCATCTTTTCTGCTGTTGGACAGACCTAATCTGGGAGATGCACGCTCAGACTGGTAATGGGCTCCTGACAGGGCCTAGTTGTTCAAAGGGTGAATAACTTTATCCACCGGATAAATTAGCTTATTTTATCCATAGGATAAGGGGTTATGTGGTGGATAAAGGTTGCCAGTCAGTAAAAAAAATCCTCACAAACTCTGTTAAATTAAGCTAAATTATAGAGTTTTCAAAAAATTGCCATTCCTTCAGTTTTAAAGATATGAACCTAAAACTTGGGCTTTTTACTAATTTTGGCTTGCTCTTTCCATTTCTGGCATTCATGTTGTTCTAGCGCCAATTGTTTGTTGATTGACAGGCTAAAAAGGTGACGTGACCAGGTCCTGCAAAGGGCCTATCTAGCCCCACACCGCGGCAAAACGGTATGCTCCGCTGGCCAAAAGAACGAAGGCTCTGCTATCAAATACAGCCCACACCGCGGCAAAACGTTACGCGCATGCGTATTTGCTATTTCTTGTCGGCGCGCGGCCGCCCCCAGTTTCCCGCGAAACCTGAAATGAAACAACAGGCACATACCCGTGATTTTAAAATTTCTGCTTAAAAGTGTCCATTGTGAACTGTTTTGTCAAAAAATAAGAAAACTACTTAAAAGCTAAGCCTAAAACTTTAACAGGTTGAAGTTTTCTTAATTTGTAATTCACTGTGAGTTTACTAAGTTATAAAATTATTTACTAAAAAAGTTGAAACCCTCGGTAATTTGTATTTGATAGCAGAGCCTTCGTTCTTTTGGCCAGCGGAGCATACCGTTTTGCCGCGGTGTGGATCTAGCCCCACACCGCGGCAAAACGTCACGCGCATGCGTATTTGCTATTTCTTGTCGGCGCGCGGCCGCCCCCAGTTTCCCGCGAAAACTGAAATGAAACAACAGGCACATACCCGTGATTTTAAAATTTCTGCTTAAAAGCATCCATTTGTGAACTGTTTTGTCAAAAAATAAGAAAACTACTTAAAAGATAAATAGAAGCGAGAAGTCCAAGGACTATAGCAAAGCTGAAACAACGTGTATAGTTTTAAACGTACTATATTTCGGCTAGCCAAACTAGCCTTCTTCAGGTACTAGATGTTGTAACTAGAGAGTTCTAAAATAGGGGGTTACAATATATAGGATTTCACAATATATAGGATTTCACAATATGTAAATAGGAAGTGACGCAATGGAACGGATACTGGTAAAAAATGATGAAATAATAAAGTGATGTAGATAAGGTAAATAAAGGAAGGTAACGAATTACGATAAACTAATGGATGCAAAAAACTAATACAATGTGAATAGATGAATAGAAAATAAGGTGAAAGTGAGCTAGGTAGATAAGCCTAAGACTTTAACAGGTTGAAGTTTTCTTAATTTGTAATTCACTGTGAGTTTACTAAGTTATAAAATTATTTACTAAAAAAGTTGAAACCCTCGGTAATTTGTATTTGATAGCAGAGCCTTCGTTCTTTTGGCCAGCGGAGCATACCGTTTTGCCGCGGTGTGATCTAGCCCACACAGCGGTCAAACGTCTGCGCATGCGTCAAAAGTCTTGCAACAACCACCTATTCAAAAACAAATTCAAAGCGAGCCGGCGGTCGTCACTGTTCACAAACCCGCTTTCAAACCTTGAGAACTTCTTTGGTAAATTACGATTTTTTTGGGTAAACTCACAGTTTGAAGTTTGTTCAATTTCCCGTCGACTGTGAAAGTAAAAAGCTTAACTTTCACGTATTTTTCTTAACTTTTGGGGGTAGAAGTTCACTGTAATATGTTTTAAGGTAAATTTGCGCGGGAAATACCAGACTAATACGCACGCGCAGACGTTTGACCGCTGTGTGGATCTAGCCCTAACCGTGTTACAGTTACTAACATGAAGTAACCGCTGACAAAACAAAATGTATTGCATACAACTACAATCAACGTTGAATAGACGCATGACAATGATTTGGCATTGAAGCTTCAAATAATTCAATCTGATTGGCTGGCCACGGCCGGGGACAACTATTTGACTGCCCGTACCACAGGTACCCCAAGTTCCCTATATGTATACATTATATTAAACTTGACTTAAATTTGTTTGTAAATTTTAAAATCGATAAATATGAAATAAAGACTCACCTTTTTATCCAAATGTGTTTTCCTTTATTATCTCTATCGCTTTTGGGAGTCTAAAACCCATTTGAAGGGTTTTATGATTTCACATATTTTTAATGGCCTTATATGGATCAAAAGGCGAGTCTTGACTTGAGCTTGGGGTACCTGTACGGCCGTGCACGTGTGTTCACACAAAAATCAAAATGGCTTCAGGTTCCAAGTCGTTTTATGGCCGCAAGCTACCAGAAGGACTTGTCGATTACCGTTCAAATGAATCTAAAGCTCGACTTCTCCGTTGTATAAGTAACGGTACCGCTGTTCCTTTCCTCTCGCTTTCATCCTGCTTCAACAGTCAGGCTGAACCAGCGTACTGTGGACTCTCGACTCTCGCCATTATCCTAAATGCACTCCGAATTGATCCACAACGGCTGTGGAAAACTCCTTGGCGTTGGTTCACAGAGGAATTACTCGACTGCTGTCGACCTCTGGAAGTCGTTAAGAAAGTTGGAATAACAATGGAACAATTTCTTTGCCTGGCCAAGTGCAATGGAGCCCAGTGCGAGATGTTGAGGCCGGAGGATAACGAGAAAGACTACGAGTTTTTCCGTAGGGCCCTTTACTGTGTATGTACGGGAGGGAAAGAGCTCAAGGAAAGATCAGATACTGCCATAGAAGAACAGGTAGCAAGAATAGAAGTGGAAGAGGAAAACCCAAAAGAGTTTATTGCTATATCTTACAGTAGAAAATGTCTAAAGCAAACAGGCTCGGGACATTTTAGCCCCATTGCGGCTTTTGATCTCGACACCGACTCTGCCTTGGTTTTAGACACGGCAAGGTTTAAGTACCCGCCATATTGGGTTCCAGTTCAACTGCTTTTCCAGTCTATGCTTCCTATAGATCAAGACACTGGTAAAAGTAGAGGTTTTTTCTTATTGACAGCTAAGAGTGAGTTTCAGAGTCGCCGAGTGTGCAGTGTGTGGAAGGAATTACTGGCCACAGAACAAGACGAGACACTGTCAGAACCACACCCAGTGTTTGATACAAGTTTAACATGCTGCAGGGAGACCTGTGCTTCAAAATTGACAAAGGGTTTGGTGAAAAACAAAGAGAATATGAATTAAGATATGTTGGAGATATTGCCATATTTTCAGGCATTAATATTGGTTTAGCTAGGGTAATTTAAATCAATCATTATTTAAGACCAGCCTAGTCCCAACCTCGTCCCCCTCAAGCATATCAAGGCCTGGTTCATTTAACGGAAAATATATTTACGTTAAAAAATGTTTTCTGACAGAAATAACAGTTTTAACAAAATATAATTACACCACAATTATACTAGTATCAACTTCCTTAAATTTGTTAAGTTCTGTGGTTGTCGTATCATGTGATCGATGACGTCATAATTATATAAAATCGTTTAAGTGAAATGCGGCTGTGACGATAACATGAATATAAAGTAACCCTGCTAAAACATTACTCCTCCCGCAGTGTTTCAGACCACGCTTAGAATTAAACATGACTATCATGTAAAGATAAGGAAATATTAAGGGTAAACAAAGTCAAGTGACCTATTTTGCATATTTTTGCCTTAATTACTCGTTAACAAAACATTGTAGTCATCTTTTCTAAGCTGATTTAGGTAAAAGGCTTCAACCTTAATTAAACACATCCACTCATCATTCTAGCTTTTTTAAACTCGGAGCCGCATTTTTGATTTACTGATTTCGTGTTCTAACTCACGTGACAGACCACGTGACATGTTTTACTACACACAAACCACTTAAGGTAGTCAAGAATGGCGATACCTATTATCGTGAGAAACTTGGCGTACTTACCATACTCTGCTGTGCTGAAATAAGGAAAACAGTTTTTACCCGAAATTTGACTCCTGAACCAGGCCTTAACATGCTTGAGCCAGGGTCTTCTCGGTCAGATCCAAGATGGCGACTACCTGAGAGAAGACCCTGGTAAAGGCTGAATCATGTGATCAAATACTTCCAGATTTTGGGAGTATTTAGTCACGTGATTTGACGATCTAAGATGGCGGCCAAGCTAAATATGGGAATCTGTTCATGTGTACAAACCATAGGTATCCCAATCTGGAGTGGGCGAGATGCGATTAACGGTATTTCCATGCATGTAGTGAAAACAGGTCTGCTAAACGGTTCGAAATGGAGTTTACTTGGATAAAGAAACAGTGGAAGGGTATCACAAAGCTACCAGGATGTATCTAAGCTGGAAGGGAATCCTAAAAAGCCATTCATTTTCTCAGTGTTAGTGTTGAAGCAAAGCGATCAATAGCACATGTTCAGATTTAACAGCTTCTCCTGGCTTTCCCACTGATGAAACTTACCAGAAAACTACCCAGTTAATGCACTTCATCTATTGCTCTACCTACACAACAGGTTTTAAGGTTATTTAAAATCGTTTTATTGATCAAATTTGAGCAATCGAATCTATATACAAGTTCATTTCTCTGGACTCAGTCCATTTGGCCAATAAAAAGCATTGTTAGAACAACCCTTGCATCATAATCGAAGAGCCAATAAGAATACATGATCTGACCGAGAAGACGCTGGGGACGAGGTTGGCCAAGGCCTTCTGGCTGGTATTTTGTCTGAGTGGGTTAATGGGATCCCTGTGGTTTGTAATGGCTTGTGACGTCACCAACTGTCATTGAACCAGAAGGCCTAGCAGAATTACAAACCACATGGATCCCATTAACCCGGGACTAGGCTGTATTTAGACCATAGAGCAGTTTTCAGTTGTGTAGTAAAACCAAAGTAATAACATAGCCAATCAAAGGAGCAAGTGAGAGTCACGAAGTGAACTAATTCACGATTGGTTTTATTTGCACCAATCACGAGGCAAAGTAAACACAGTTGTCAATACTGTCACTAAAACAAAACCTGATTGCGTTTGGTTTTAGAACTTGATTGGTTGATAACTGGAAAACATTTCTCACAGCCAATAGAAAAGCTAAGCAAACAGTAAATGAGGCAAGTAAACGCAGTTGTCAATACTGTCACTCAAACAAAACCTGATTGCATTTGGTTTTAGAACTTGATTGGTTGATAACTGGAAACATTTCTCACAGCCAATAGACAAGCTAAGCAAACAGTAAATGAGACAAGATTCAAGATTCATTTATTTGCACATAATTATAACCATTGGTCCTTATCTTACATTAACATATAAATATACATATATAAAGAAATAAGTGGAAAAAAAGAATAAGTATGTTTAGAAAAAATGTGCATAGTGGCCAAAGTAGCAATGGCTTTCGAGTTGGCCACTACATTGATAAAACTAAATGAGGAGAGAAATAGACATAGCTAATAAATAATAATAAAGAATAATATGAAGTGACATTTTAAATAAATTCATGTAGTTATGTATAGATTTAGCCTGAATTTCAGCCGTCTCCTCTGGGTTCGTTCCTCCCGAGAGAGACGTCTGAATTCAATAGACGCTAATGCCGTCCAGTGACGTCACTACCAGAAAACCTGGTAGTGATTTTTGATTGGTTCATATTCTATAATTTCGCATAATTATCATAATTATCAGCCGAGAAGACGGCAGGATTCGCTTTGGACTCGCGATTGTTGCTCGTCGAGTTTCAGTGGAGTGATTGTCTTTGGCAAAGACCTTGAATTCGTAAGGAAAACATCTGGAAATGGATTAAAAGTGTCCTGCACAATAACCGGCCGACTAACCTGTAAACATGTACATTTTATCGCGTCGCGTCCGCGGGGTTGTTGACAATCGATTATTTGTTCACACTCGCAGTGGTAAAGAATGTCGCTACTCTCTTCAAGGAACTGTTCTTTCCCGTAAAAGAGTCTTCGTATTTCTTCGAAAATTCTCCATTATTCTTTCATGTTTTTCTACTTTTCTGTTGCATCATTTACATAGGTAATATCTCGTAGCTGTGTCGATTCGAACGGCAGATCGCGAGACCGTGAACAAAGATCAACGGAAAGACAAAGATCAACTGTACTTTGCCTCCAAATATAATATAACGATTTGTTGCTTCGGAAAGGCTTTCACAACATAAGAGGAGCAAATGGGATGGAGATATATAAGAAGCAAATGGGATGGAGATATATAATATAGGTAAGGCTTTTATTTTGGTCGGCATAATCTCAAATAAATATTTCTCACGAACTCTTACTACCGCCGTGACAGTTCTATTTGCATAAATTCAATTGTTAATCCGCCTTGACGTCACTGGACGGCATTAGCGTCTATTGAATTCAGACGTCTCTCTCGGGAGGAACGAACCCAGAGGAGACGGCTGAAATTCAGGCTAGTATAGATTTTGAAGGACATTGCATTATTGTTTGATCTTATCTTAGAAAAAAAAAGAATAAGAATGTCAATATAAGTAGCTGATTTTTATATATTTGTCTTGCATATATAAGGCACACATTTTAATATTATGACTGTTTATCTAGTAAAAACTGTATGTACTGCTGCTTAAAGCTGGTTTTGGGCAAGGTTTTAATAATAAGGGGTATTGATTCCCAGATTCTTGATGAAATTGCTTTGAATCGTGATAGACCATAGTTAGTTCTGGAGGCTGGCCTGTACACATTTTGGTTTGCTGCATATCTGGTGTTGTAGTTATGGATATCTTTAGCAGAAGTAATTAGCTCAAGGAAGGCAGGTGGGATATTTTGTTTATCATATTGTATTAAAATTTCTAACATTTTGTAATATGGGGTGGTATTTTCAAGTTTGTTGGCAAAGAACATTTGACGAATGCATTTATTTTGCTTAGTCTTAATTCTTTTTAGTCTAGTTTGGGTTGCAGTGCCCGAACTCATAAGTCCATAGTTCAAATAGGGGTAAATAAATGTGTAGTATAATTGTTTCAATATATTGAAGGGTACATAGTATCTTAACTTTGATATACATTTTGTAATTCCTACATTATTTGCTATTTTACTGCTTATATACAAAGTAAATGCAGTTGTCAATACTGTCACTAAAACAAAACCTGATTGCATTTGGTTTTAGAACTCGATTGGTTGATAACTGGAAACATTTCTCACAGCCAGTAGATAAGCTAAGCAAACAGTAAACAAGGCAAAGTAAATGCAGTTGTCAATACTGTCGCTAAAACGAAACCTGATTGCATTTGGATTTAGAACTTGATTGGTTGATAACTGGAAAAGTTTTTCACAGCCAATAGAAAAGCTATGCAAAACCAAAGCAATCACTTGTTGCCTTCAACAATCAATTGAAAACCGCTCTCAGGTAGTTTTTGTGCCACACATGAAATGCTTTTCGGTGCAATGTGAGACTAACTGATATGATGACAACATGTGACTTCATTGACTATTAGCTTTAAACATGCATTTCCTGTGGCTTATAAAAAATAATGCACTTTCAAGATCTTGAAAATCTGTGAAATTACTTGCATTCCACTAACGCATCTGCAGTTTTTCGAGACATCAAGCACATGCAATATTTTTTTTATAGAACACAGGACCATCTTCTATTTGTTTAATAAATGGTTCACAACAGGAAACTGGTTGCTTGGTAATGCCTATTAATGTTTTAGAACCGTTTACAAACACTTCAGTTACAGTAGTTTTTTTGACATAATTTTAAGCATTGAAGTGTTTGAATTTCGCATGATAGAGCAAAGCATCATGTTAGAACTTTGACCAATGGAAACTTCTACAGTGGTAACACCTACCTCTTCAGTGGTGTTTTTTGTTGTGGTGTGGGGTTTCTGTTGTGGGAGATAGGAGGGGGGATAGAGTGAAAGAACAAAAGCTCCTGGATTTGTTAAAATATCTATTTTCTCATTTTCAAGATTTTCGCATTTTACGAAAAAATAAGGGCTGGTTGAAAAAGTACATTATTATCTCCAAAAATATTATGTATCTTGGCATACTGTTTTGTGTTTACTGTTTTCAATATCAGGAAATACATGGTTAAAAAATCTAAAAGATTGGCCAAAATCTTCCTGCTTAAAAGTGTCAATCTTTGCGATGCTCATTTGGCTGTCACAATACATGTGAACAACCTTATAAAGTCAGCAATGAACAAACTTGAAGTTGAATAAAAAGGAAAAAGTTAGTTTTAATCTCTTTTTGTCAGACTTATTAATGCACTGAAGAATATAATTCAATAGACAATAAAAACTAAAATATTATACTTAGCTTTTATTTCCAATTATTTTTATTTCCCTACACATTGCCCCATATTTCTTGCTGTCATTATTTTAAAGCAACTGGACACCAACTTTCTTATATTCTTAATAAGACATGTTTCCATAGTTGAACTTGACAAACACATCTCGCATATAATTATACTTGAAGTTCATACTGTAAGATTCATGTTGAAGATATTGATGGGGAGCTAGGGTGGTGTAGTGGTTAAGCGCTTCGCCTCACACCTCTGTGGTCTGGGATCGATTCCTGGATGTGGTGCCATGTGATCTGATCTGTGGATTAGCTGGTCCTAACTTTGATCAGCTCCTATGGTTGTTTTTTATTGACGCATGTCAAATAAGCCCAGCTGTACATCCATAATTTTTTACTTGACAGGTCTAGACTTCCAGGCATTTGTCTACAAACTGCCATGTCCTGCAGGCTCATTGATAACTAGCCACATGATTGTAGCATATAACTGCATCAGCTCTCAAACTCTGAGAGTGAGTCAAGGCATCTTGTATAGTCCTCAAAACCTGCAGGGCATCTTTCATAGAATAGCATGTATGCACAACAAGAGAACACTTGATCATGAGAAGCAGCCTCCACAAGTTCATCAGAGGTGTAAAGCCACAGAGGACCTGTGTCATCCTGAGCTGGGTGAAATCTCCTGTAAGTTATGTAATGCCCTTCATCCACATCGCCACGGTGAGCTGTGACAGCTGTCAGTCGATAGACAGTGCGCAACCTACAGTAAATTGTATGATGAGGAAAAAATTGTTACAGTTGGATTGTTTGAATCCCCTCTACAAATGTTAAAAGGCCTACAGTTCATGTTTCCACTAATAATTATTATTCTAGCATCAAGTGTGGTCCTGCCCATTGATTGACTATGACTGAGTTATGTTAGTTGCCTAAAATACAGTCATTCTTCTTTCCTATGAATGAGCCAATGAGAGTGACTGTATTTTTGGCTAATATGATTGATTGAGCAATGGAGCTTGATCAACCACCATCACATGTGGTCAACAAATTGATTGACAACTGTCCAAATTAACAACAAAATACTATGGTAACAGACTATACTATGCTATAAAGTGGTAATTGTAATTGATGATAATCATTGTTGCACCCACCTTGACTCAGAGTTCTGTCTGCTGAAACTAATTGGAGAAAGCAATCCACTGGGAAATGAGTTCCTCAGCTCAGCCAAAACATTTATGACACCTGGAGTGGCTGGCTTCGTGCTGGCTGGAGTTCTGTTTCCTTCTGTACTTTCAGTTTCAGCCTCCTCTTTAGTTTCCTGTAGATTAATCTTTGCTAAACTTAACTCTGACATAGACTTTCTTTGTATCACAGGGTCGTACATGAAAGGGCCGAGGTTAAGGTACTCGGCAAATTTGATGTAGGCATTGTTCTTGTAAGGAATGCCATTAGAATGCCAGTATGTCCGTTGGATGTGAATGCACATGCACTGAGGAAGCTGCAATGAGAAAAATAAAGATTACAAGGACAAGTAATCCTCTTTGTTCATCTAAGGTTACATGTATCACTCACGAGCCCATAACCAGGAGCGTCCATATCTCCTATATATCTGTCACAGCATTTTCACAAGGTGGGCTATTCTTAGGTCATTTCCCCCGCCAATTAGTGGGTTGACAAGTGGTGGAACAAAAGATGCCTCATTAGCTACTTTTGTTATACCAACAACATGGCTGCTACGCTTTTGTGATTTTATTCCCTTAGGAATGATTGCAACTGAAGAATAGCAGGAAACCGTTCTAAAAATAACCTAACTTGTGAAAACGCTGTGACATAGGCCTAGTATGGGGGATGGATGCTGTGACATAGGCCTAGTATGCAGGATGGATGCTGTGACATACAGTTGTAGGCCTAGTATGCGGGATGGACGTTGTGACATAGGCCTAGTATGCGGGATGGATGCTCCTAGTTATGGGCTCCTGCCCACCTATAAGTTAAACTAACATGTATAAAATAATACACCTACAATGTAGTCAACAGTTGGCCCTGCAGCCATCCATTCAGAATTTTTGTCAGTGACCCTTGAAACCAACATAAAATTATATTATTATTGACAGTTTGTTCAGGCGGTCAGTGCATGGGGGCTCAGGCTTTACTTATGCAGTCATGGATCAGGAAAGGTAATGTTTCCACGATTTTAAACAAGCAATATAGTAGATAGAGTATTCTCTGTAAACCCAAAATTTCTTGATCGCAGAAGTACTCAAAACTTTTTTGAGGTTCATATAGCTATGAAAATTGCACAAAAAGGGTTATACAGTGTATGCACTTTAAAAATCACACAAATATAGACCTTATGCAATAATACTGTTTTTATTTCATTGGACAACAATGATCACATGAGGAAATCAACCTTGTCAGATAAAACAGCATGCAAAAATAAGTAATCAAGTGAAATTTTAGTGTCATAGCTTTCATTGCTACCGAGTAATTAGGGTTTGAATTAAGAGAGCTTTGTATGGAATAAGTCAGCCATGGCCTTACCAGCCTCGTTTTCATGTTTTCCCAAAGGTTTAAATGCTAATAACTTTGGAACCAATTGTTTATAAAACTATGTGCTCTCATCAACTTCTTACTGCTCTTTCAGGTGTCTGTATAAATTTTTCTGTATTTGTTTAAATTCAGAATTTATGCTAATTAGGCCACACTTTCTGCATAGGGTCTATTTTGGAGGATGCATGCTTGTCCCCTAACACCATCCTAATCTCTCACCACCTGATTAATATCCAACCATACCTCTCAAAACTTGGTGCCATTACTAATTTCGAGGTGCTCTTTCCTATACAAGGTTCATTTCTTAATTGGATTAACTTTACACACTTGGGCCGTGGCATTTTCTCAATTCAGGCCAATATTATTGTCATTCAGCTGCTGGAGTCACCTACTTTTGAAAATGTTGTCTGTATATGCAATGAAAAAGTATGAGACTCTACTTAAATTCCTGTGTAGTGCAATCATAACTTACTTTTCCAAGAGTAAGTCTCTTGATGAATGTGGACTTGGTTTTAGGGCTAGCTTCCAGATTGTTCTCTTCTTTTCCACAACCTTTACATTCAACAGAATCCACAGTCTCTGAACACACAAACTTGCGTAGCAGGTCTTCAAGGGTTAGACCAACCTACAAGATATTAGAAGGGCTATGTGAAATAAGGGCCTAACTGATAATTATTTGGCTGCATGGTTAGTGCTTTTTATTTTTTTATTTTATGTCAATGGTTATTATACACTCTTAATTGTATGTGACAATGCTAATCATATATAAGAAAGAGGGTTGGATAAAAATGTTCTCCTGTTCTCCACCACCCAGCTTTCACCTTTTTTCTTTAAAGAATGGCTAGCATGTTGACTGGAGAGCTGGTTAATGTGGCATTCTTTTCAATGTCAAATGGTTTAGGGCTTTCTGATCAATAATAATTTATTATCTTTGTCCTATAGTACACTTCACAAAGAAAATAATATTGATCAATTGTTCACACCTTTAATTAGCTTGTTTGGCAAACAGAGTTAATTTATCTGCAACGGTAATAGTTTAGAATTGGGTACCAACATTGGTTGTTGGTAGGTTGTCAGTAGGCTGTCAGTAGGTTGTTGGTGGATTTCCTAAAGCTGTCTTTTGGTTGTTGGTGCATTGTTGGTAGGATGTCGGCCAACAACCTACCGACAATGTATTTTGGTACCCAATTCTAAACTATTACCATCTGCAACTACATATAATATGCATCATACAATCAATACAACTACCTTGAGATTCCCTTTGGACAGCTAGTGTACAGACCAAAAAGCATCATGGCAACAGAATATTTGCTTTGACAGGGAGATGCCTTCAAGTTCCCTTTCAAGAATTTTTTAGAAGTCTTCAGACCAACCACAAATGTGACCTTAGTATGATGCAACAGTAGTATCAGTTGAAATCTCTCACCATGAAAGTTACCAAAATGACAATCTTACATTGTACCTCCGATGCCAAAGTTACCAGTTTGTCTATACATAAAGATGATGAATGAGTAAATTTCCAGCAACTTAATGATATCCATGCAATTTACACTGAGAGTCACTCTTTCAAAATAATTATTATCCCCTTATTAAATATCTCATGCTTACCTGAAGACGAGAGGGTAGACTAAGTGAGATGCTGTCACAACCATCAAACTTGACAGGACACTAGAAACAAAAGAATGAAATGAGAAGTACTGTATATTTAATATCCAGCGTGCATAGTAATATACAAAACTTATTTGTTATAAACTAATCAATGTCTCATAAATAACGTTAATACAAACTAATAAATCATGACTGTCGATATAAATTGGGTTCTTGCTAACCTTGAATCTACATGTTTTACAAACAAGTTGGCTGGCAAGAAGGCCTCTAAATGGAATATGGCTTTTAGTACAACTTTTTGCAAGTGGAACTGAAAGAAAAACAATAATTATCATTGTTGGCAACATTTTAAACCATCCATGACTAATACCATAAATACCCATGTATTAGCCACACTTTGGTTAGTCTCCCTCGCAGCCATTTCCTTTGTCGTTCGTAGCGTTGCGTGATGACAAAGGAAACAGCTGCGAGGAAGACTACACTTTGGTGGACATAAACAAGGGCCAAAGTTGGGGATGTGGCTTGTATGCGGGTACAAGCATATTTTATTTCAAACACTCGCCCCAGACCCCTCCTTCAAAATCCAAGATGGTGGACCTCGGCCTCATGCACATATAGTTTTGCTAGAAAATCTTGCTTACTCTTGCACTTAAGGTTACCGTATACCTTCGCGGGTGTCTCTCGCAAATAAAATCGCATGCGCATCATTTTAAAGGAAAGTATAGAAACCTATATATCACTGGAAAGGTTATATAATGTAGAATGCGCTGAAATGTTTTTTTTTTGCACAAATATTACATTTTCAGTAAATGCCAAGGCAACAAACGCAAAAAAGACGAGTCTCACAGAAGTGAATTTATGTCCCTCCGCGTTCGTGCCTACGGACGATTCCGCTGCATAATGTCAATCAGCACATGATGGCCTGTCAAAGTGTGTGAGCGTTTAATATTTTACTTTGTTCAAATGCAATTCATCTTCAAAGTTTCAATCAAAATAGTTTCTGTGTTTCATCACGGCAAGTACTCTTATAAGAAAAATAATTAAAATATCGCTAAACGCTCACACACTTTGGTTCATATGTAGCTCCTCTAACACTTAATTTATAAAGGGCCAAGTTTCATTAAGATCTGACAAGTCTTCATACCCTATAAATTCACCCAAAGACAGTGAATACGCATAAAAATCTATCGGCGATTTTGGCTTCTGAAGGTTAGGAAACACATCACACCTCATCAAAGCAAATGTCAACACTTAAACCAACCAGCCAATTATATGTAAGGATCCCCGGAGCTTATGAATCAAGTCCAGAAATTCGCGGGAAATTAGTATGTGGCTCAAATTGCATAAGAAACATACATACTAGTGTCGTGTCACAAATATTCAAAAGAGCGTTATGTTATGGCCAAAACTAGAGATAATGCGCAAAAGGGGAAAAAGAAAGGGTAAATCACGGGTTGTACCAAGAAGGGAGAGGGCCGGATATCGAAAACTAAATTGCATCGAAAGGCAACGCCGCAAACAAGAGCGAAGGGAAAAGCGAGTGGCAGGCAACCTCGTGCTCCGAACGTTGATGTTGATCCTAAACCTGCTATGTTAGCTGCGATGATTCAGTTCCCCAAAATCGGCCGGCTGAACTTCGCTCAAGTTCACGATTTAGAACTCCTGGATTGACCACAGCCCAGTTTGGAAACTACGAGTCACCCAAGACATTAGAATCGGAGTCGGATGCGGACTCGCTGCTACTCTTTGAATCTTCCGTCTCTTTTCTTGTACCTGGCAAAAGTTTAAGCCTACTAGCTGAGCATCTTTCCGTCGGAGTTGTAGCAGTACTAATAGAACTCGAAGTGGGAGTCGTCGAACATGAAGGCTGTTCGAACCACGAGCCTTTGTCGCTTTCCGCGAGCATCACTTTCTTCTCTGTATTGAAACTTTGCTCCTTCTCGAGCTCATTCTCTTGAATCTTCTTGGGGCCTATTCTTTTCTCTTCTGGACATATCCACGATCGATATACCGGTAAATTAAACGCTATAAAATCACTGAACTCATGAGTCACGGCTCACTGTGAGTCTGAAGCTCCAGATGTAGTTTCCCGCAAAAATTCAGCGGGGTGCCTGTGGCACGTAATGGGATCAGAGGGATTTATCACGCCGAAGCGATTTATTTACTTTCCTTCAAATTACGTTTTTTTCTAATATCTCGCAAACTTTTGCATGTATAAAAAAATGTTTTTCGGAAAGATGCAGATCAATCCATCAATTTCAAAAGAATTTAAAAAAATTGTTTTTCAAGAAAACATGCAGCAAAGGTATACGGTCACCTTAATGGGATGAGGTTTCTTTAAAATCTTCTCAGTTAATAGGGGAATAAAAGAAGAACAATTCTGGAGTGATTTATTTAAAGACAGAAAGGTTAAAACATATACAACAAATGACAAGGAAAGTTGTAATGACAAACAATTTCTTCTGAAGATGTTATGCTTCATGTATGTGCATTTATGATCCTTCTAACTTTTCCGGTATATATACAGGTATTTATGGTAATGATGATGACAATCGCCACCATCACCATCACCATACCACCACCACCATCACATCACACCACCACCATCACTCAATTCCATGTTAGTCATTAATAATCATAATTATAGTACTGATCTATGTTACCTTATCTCATCCCACATGGGAAGATCTCTGGTAACAATGGCAGGGCAGCGAGGCCAGTCTTATCCCAAAGACTGCAAATTTGGAGCCAGTCAGAAATGTCTTCTGTTATATACTGCACTGTTGTATTTTTTGTGTCATAAGGAAATTCACATAAGAGTATTATATTCGAGTGTAGATTTGTTCTCTTTCTGTGATCAGTTGGAACAACTGGCCTTGCTCTGATGCCTTTATGAATATTAAAGTATTTTTTTTTTTATTACAGTTGTCTAATTCTATTCAATATGTCAAGTTACCCTTATTTCTATGTGCTGCTGAACCATCGCTGCTTTCTTTTGTTTTCTGTAAGAATTGAAAACCAAGGTCAAAATAATAAAGCCACTACATTAAATTAACTTTCATGCAGACACATGTACAAACCATACTTTGTTCCTCTTTCTCATGCAATTACAATGAACAAGAATGTTTCGAAAGAACAGCAACAACAAATACACTACACTTTGATTCAATGTGTACCACAATGGAGATGATATCCCTCAGATCCAAGATGGCAGGGAGTTCACCCTGTAAAAATGAAAAATATTATCCGTTAATGTCACTTCGAAGGGTACGTATATGTACCAGTACACAATGGTGTGGAATTTCCTCCTGTATTTAACAAATTCCAGTCTGCTGGACTTATTAATGGGACTTACCAATTCATCATCCAATGTTGACGACAAAACTTGAAAAAATTCATAAGCATCCTGGATAATACACAATATAAATGTTACAACATAATAAATAATAATAGCTAACTAGATTTTTAAAAGTTAATAATATTTATGTAAACAAGTCATTAATTTTAGTCAAAGGTCAAAATCCTTGATGAAGGACACTGTAGGCATATATTTGGTTAGAACACCATCATACCTAAAACATTTCAAGGATTTGTTCTAGCTTTGAGAAACAGCTAAAAATACCAAATGACAAAACAATACAACTGTAAAAACTTGGTTTACACCCTTCCCATATTAAAGTATTGTATGTTTTATTCCCTGTCCCCCCCCCCCCCCCCACCCCTCCCTCCCCCATTCAAGGGACTAACCTGTTGGTCTGTGGGTATGACCCACCCATGGAGTTGTAATGCCTGTAGGATAGGACCTGCCGAGAGTACTGTGTCATTGTCATCCCAGTCTGTGTTTAGTTCTGAATGAATTATAAATAAACCATCAATCAAATGTGGAGTCTAGTCTGTTTAGTCTAATACAAAGCTTTCACTACCTAGACTTAATTAAATTTGATTGACGGTTGCCTAAATGCAATTCTCCAAACGAGACTTGAAAGTTTGAGGGTTGCACTTCAATGAAAACAGTAATAAAACAATAGGGCATCTGCATAATGACATCACATACTACAACTACCAGAATTATTGCATGATTGGATTCTTTTGTTCCTCTAGTTTGGAACATTGTCTTGGAATTCTCAAAGGAGTTTAAACATCTGAATGAGAAAGAGAATTTAAAAAGGATTCTGGTAGTTGTAGTTACGTAAAATGATGTAATTAATAATGTAATACCATGATCACCTCAGTTTTCTTTGTTTGTACAGGGACATTTAAAGTGCCTATGAACCAAATTTCTATATTTTAGATATCAATTCTACATCATGAAAGTGAATAGTAGAATGGTACAATATATACTGGTTTGAATGCTGTGCCAATGACTTATAGAGGTTTTAATTTCCTAAATGTTAATTACTTGATGTCAAGGAAGGCATCAGCTATTATACAAAACATGTTGTTACAACTAAACAAATTTTTCAAATTATCAGTGTTATACCCATGGTTGAAATAGAATGATGTTAGAGATTTGTTTTCCTATATTGATCAGCAGAAACGCCCATTCACAACCACTAAGAAATTATTGCAAATGCCTCCCCTGATGTCATGTAATTAGCATTTTGGACATCAAAACCTCCTTAACTCAGTGGCACAGCATTCAAAGTAACATATATTTTACCATTCTACTAATTAATTCACTTGATTTAGAATTGATCTAAAATAAAAAATAAGTTCATGAGCACTTTAATATCTAAATTTCCTCATTAGCATGCATACTTGTTCTAATTTTCCCTCACTGACGTGCAATAGGGAAAATTAGAAGCGCATGCATGCTGATGAGGGAACAATTATGGACTGTCCCTTGGCACACCAGGTTATGGTACAATGCCTGTTAACCCTGTACATGTACCCTACCTATTTTACAGCTCAATAAAGTTCTTCTCTTCATTTCTCAAACCCGTTTCTTCCATGTGGGATACTTAAAACCATAAACGTGATGGAATTAAACTTCATGCATGCTCTTTGAAAATGTAGTCAACCACATGACATTGTATTTAGTGTTATTCTTCTCAAAAACAACACGCTTGTCCCCAGGGGAAGCTAGGATCATTCAATCAATGACGCTCAATCAAGCATAATAACAAAACGTTTTCGAAAGCAACTCAACTGCGATGTCTTTAGTTTAGGCAGAAATTCTCAGAGATTTGTTCTGCTCCTCAGTGATAATAGTATTACGAAGTGATAGCATGACATTTCAAGAAATTAGTGATTAAATATCCCCTTGAGCCTTGGGAGGATCTGTAAAAGTCCCTCCGCCTGCTGTACTGGGACTTCCAAACATCCTCCCTCTACTCTCAGGTACATTTAATCAGTAATTTCCCTCATGCCATGCTATTACTTCTTAAAGAATACAAGTGACATATGAATTTAAAAAAAATTTGCAACCCAGTACAACCACATGATTGCATTCCTGCAAAAGGCAAATCATGTAATTTCAAAGACCTAATATTTAAATGTGCAAGCCAGCCAGGATCAATTTATTCTTTCTATGGTAAAAATTGGTAATAACATACAACTGTCCGTTTTTGAAATATTGATTTTATAAGTATTAAATAAATGAGAATGTATCCCATCATGCAACTTTAATTAATTTTGAGTTTGGAAAGTAATTCCACAGTTATGTCTTACCTTTCATCATCTCTGCTAGAGTTCCCCCAAGTCTTTTTCCTTTCTCATTGCGACATTTCCAACAGAAGAAGTCTTCAATCCATGACACAAATGAAGATAATGATGCCAAGCCCTGAAGGGATTTAGCAATACATAATAATAATAATGGCCATTTATATAGCGCCATATCACCACTGTCTCATGGCGCTTTACAAATACATGTACTGACATATCCCATCATTGAATGTTTTTTGGACTGCTTTTACGGTGCTGATGGCAGCCACACAGTTTACAATGTTGAGTGTGGTTAGTGCAATGGCCTGGCTGCTGTACCAGGCGACAATCCCCCTCTCTTTTTCGAGTAGTACAACAGGATCTTTTACATCCCCTTTAAATACTGATTAGAAGTAGGAGATGAGGCAAATGGCTTATAAACGTCCCTGCCCAAGGACGTGGCCGGGATTCGAACCCCCAACCTCCCGCATTCCAGACCGTGCTCTACCAACTGAGCTATTGAACCAGTGAGGGGATTGAATGTTTATCAATCCTTTAATTAATCCTTTATCAGTGTTTTTTAAATAAGTAAAAGTGATAATGTTAAGTAGGTGATATTACATGAAGTTTTTTGAGGCCTTTAAAACAATTGTGTAGATTTTATTTTTTATTTTTTTATTTAGTTTATCATAATTGTTCCTGCAGGAATGCAAGCGCATGTTTTGTCAAACAAAAAGTTCAATGAGGTTAGAATAAATTAAGCTTAACTATATTATCAACTACGGTAAAGAGTGGATTAAAGTACATGTATAAAGCGAGTAGCAGTTGATATTTCAAGTGCTAGCCCTTCATAAGAGTAAACAGGGGTCAACCTTGTTACATGTAGCTTATAATTGTTTCTTAAGTTGTTGAAATTTAACTGTATCCACCCAAATTCACAAAAACAAAAGTATTCAAGCAAACTTAAGGATATATGTTGTAGGTTGTTTTTTAAACAATCTAGGTAGTTTTTTTTTTTTTTAAAATACCTAGGTCATTTTTACATTTTTAGGGTCTTTTAAATGTTGGGAAGCATTTCATTGGTCTGTTGTTTAGTGATCACTTAGCCCTTAAAAACCCAAAATTAGTGATTATAGCTCTAAACACCCAAAATTAGTGAGCACCCGTTGTTGATGGTTAGGGTGTTTTTAAATGTAGGGTTAGGATTAGTTCACATGAGTATTGAAGAAGGGTTATAGTCTGTGTTGTTTAGTGACTAGCTCTAAAATCCCTAAATTTGTCACCCTAAATTAGTGACTATATAGTTCTAAACACCCTAAATTAGTGAGCACCCATTGTTGACAGTTAGGGTGTTTTTAAATGTAGGGTTAGGTTTTGGATTAATTAGTTCACAGGACCATCGAAGAAGCATTATAGACCCTATGCATAAGTCCTGGTGACTTGCATGTCAACCAGGCTGGTAGCTAGGTCCTCTGGAATGTTGTTGCGCTCACTCGTGAGATATCAAGTTGAACACTCATGATCAAAGATAAATTCCATATCTCTGCATACCCATGTATTATTCTCTAATAGCATAGCAAATTAATGGCATTGTTTAACTGAACATTTGTTCAGTGCATTTCACACATCTCCCTGGGCGCTTCAATTTCAACATTCCAGAGGACCTACCAGCCTCACTGACATGCAAGTCACCAGGACTTATGCATAGGGTCTACTGTCTGTTATTTAGTGACTTAGCTCTAAACACCCAAAATTAGTGAGCAATATTTATTGGCTTAACTGAGGTTACTGTTAGGTTATTTAAATGTTGGGCTAGGGTTTGGATTAGTTCACAGGACCATTAAATCGATTTAGAATAGTGCTAGGAATGATTTGCTTGGAGTGGGGTGTTAATTAACTGGACGGTATTAATAAATCTGCTTCCTTCTCCCAAATACTGATAACATACACAATATGCGGGAGGCGGTCCTGACAGATAACCGCACACGATTTATTATAACCGCAACATGCAAAATTGCAAAGATACAATGTATGCTATTACACTGTTAGTGAGATCCAATTGCTCAGACTGTTATCATGAAAACCACACAACGTGGTAATTAAGTGGAGACATTACATAAATAATTATAGTCTGATAATTTGATGTACTCTGCCGGATACGAAAAACCACAAAAAAATCCACAATATATGTGGTAAAAACTAAGTGGAAACGTATTCCCCAGCCCAATGCAGGAGTACTGACTTCTGAGGGGTGAAAGTCTAAATCTACTATAAAAAACCGTAATAACTGGGCAATGTCAGGAAAACTGTTGTAACAAAATTAAATGTTTGAAGAGTCTGTAATTAGGTTACACGTAGAGTCAGGACCACGAATGATGAAATGTAACTGACACATCCTTAAGTACTATAGTTCCCGCCAAAATTTAGTTGACCATATAAGGATTGATCCACAGGGATACCAATACAGTCTTTAGGATAAGGAACTCATTTCTCTTTTTCTTTTATCCAAAGAGAAATTTGTTATTGGCACTTGTTCTGCATCAAAACAGCAAAGTCAAAACATAACTGTTGATAATGTTTTGAGTTCTGTGTAAGTTCTCGATCATTTATCCTCTGTGGGCAATTTGATGAGAGAACAAGATAATAATATGATACATCATTTCTTTGAGCCACCTTCATTTTTCTTCTAGTTGCAGTGGATCAGTGTTTAATATTCCATTTGTAAATCTGAGTATAATGAGTACAAGCCAGTTACACCAAGATCCTCTGCACTCGTTTCTTTACTGAGATACTATTTAGCTCTTGAATTGTAGAAATCTTCTTCTTGATACAATGTTAGAGATGATTCGCTTTTCGTTTGCCTTTATTTTAGCACAGTGATTACCGGTACTGTGTAAAAGTCGGTTTGGTTGATTGACACAGTTTGTTTTGAAGTATGAATGGAGCCGTAATAATAGGGATCTATAATAGCATTATGTCATCTACAAACAAGTATGTATTTTTCTGGATTTAGCTTCCTTACTTCCCTTGAGTTGCTGCAGTTTTCATAAAAGAATGCAGAGTCAACACAAACTTCATCTGTGTTACAGTTTCGTCAGGGTTTAATATCGCCCATGTTATATTTTTGAAGTAATGTTTAAAGGACGACAATGAGGACTGGACAGCATTTCAAAGTCTGCACAACTGGAACTAATTGCAAGGACTTTGAAATGCTGTCCAGTCCTCATTGTCGGCCTTTAAACAACTTTAAAAAAATTACTTAATAATTTCATGCTTGTTTCGTTGTTGTGGCATGGGATAAACAACAAAATGATTTTAAAACTTCATGCATTTAGAGTTGATGTTTTAGGCTTGTAGGTTTGACTTGCGTATTTACATATTATTAGTTCAATGCTTTGTTTGACTTAAGTAATCAAACGTCCATTGTTAATAAAAATACGGAATGTTAACAATTATGTGCTTGCTCTTGTGGGAGTATGTGTTTACAACCTGGCGTGAAATTTGATGACAACATAATTTGGTGCTGCAGTTGTCGTCACGGGCATGAGCAGTGTCAGGGCAGTGTGCAAAAAACAGGTCTCACATTGGAGAAACGGTCTGTATGCATCAAGACAGGTATTGTACCTTGATATTTTTTAGCACTTGGGGAAGTCAGTGCTCAATCGTGAGACCTCCCTTTGTTCAAGGTATTTGCCTACAGTACTTTGAAATTATTTTCTAAGTCCAAGGAGTTTGAACTATGAATAATTTCAAAGTACCGTAGAGAGTACTTTGATGGGGTACAAATTGAGACCTCTGTTTGGCTACTTACTTCATGAATTATTAAGTAGTTTTTAAAAGATGTTTCCAAGTCCGATTTTGTTAGCAGTATGCATGCACACATAACAAGAGGGACTGGGTTCGATAATTAGTCACCTATAGAATAAACAGTGGTGTTCAAATAAACAAGCGCTTCTGTGGCACATTGCATTAAGCAACTGGATCATTGTGGAGTACGTAGCCCGATCGGGCGAGGTAAGTAAAGTGGATGGGTGTTGGCAAAGGTAAGTGGAATAGCAAAATACATTAGGGGGACAAGGAAGAAAAGGAAGATTGGAATAGGAAAGTAGAGGGAGAACGTAGGGGGAGAAAGTAGAAGGGAGGGGTGGGTAGTCAAAAAATATTTTGTAGGGAGGGGGTGGGTAGAATTTTTTCCTTTTTAAATCTCCTCCTCCCAAAAAAATAAAATAAATGAACCCCTTTTTTTTATGAATCCCCAAAAAAATAAAAATCCCTTTTTAGAATCATTGATATTCCAACCTAGGTTGTTTGAAAAACAACCTGAAATGAAAATAATAACCTACAACATATACCCTTACCAGCTGTGTAACAATTAAGGGAAACTACAAAATTAATGATAAAGGCATTTAGTGATAATGATCATTGTTTGTGGCAGGTATGGTGAGCCAATACAAATTATTTGACATTCAAAGATCCAATAAATGTGCTTTAACTAAATTAGTTGATACTTATACTTGAAGCACTTACTATCTGCTAATCCTGTGTGTTACATAATTAATATATAATCCTGCCAAGAATGCACAAAATATGCAAGGATGGTACCAAATACGAGACCATATTTTGGGTAGTTACAGTCAAATGGCTTCCAATCACCATTTTGCAAGAGCATGTGCAAGATTTTTAGATTATTAGGCAGAAATTATATAACAAGAGGCTGACACTACCAACCATACTCGGGCCAATACATATTGATAGAAGGAAACTGCCAAAATGGTGGAGAAATATATAAAACAGCAAACATTTTCAGTCTTGCATAACTTGACTTGGTCAGCCGAAGGAGGATGTTTCACCAGCATGCTTTGCGAACCCACGAGTTTTGGATCGCGTTTGAGCAAGATGGCCATCTTATAACAATTTTCTCACCAATTTTTTTGTATCTTAGGTAAAGAATTTCTCCCAGTAACATTGATATTTAAGCAATGTTTTAAAGTTTCGGCTAATTTAACCTTTCTTTCGAAATTGATTGAATTTTGACAATTTATCTTTCGAAAATAAGCGAAATTGTACCATAAATAAATTATACACCGTCCATAAGCCTATTGTTTCAAGTGACACATTAATTGGTTACAAGTCTCAAACATTTGTTCTGTAACAACTTTTTCCTTAGGGACCTTAAAGACCAATACATATTCATTTTATTTCAAAATGTATTCATCGAACAATCATCTGATGCTTAGGTCTCCTTAAGTCTCCAGGATTGAAAAAGATATAGTCATGAGAAAAAGATGTGCCAAAACCTTTCTCAAGAGTACAACTGCCCAATTAGTTTTGTTTACATTCAGTTTGCAATCTAGTTTAGAAACTCTGAGAAAATTCACCTGTTTGATTTAATCCCAAATTTCACTCAAAACCAAATGATTTATTTGTGATTATTAATACAGAAGCAACAATTCAAACGAACAAAATGAAAACAACATTTACCTTTGCTTTTATATTCAGTCACATGCTCCTAAAGAAGTAGTCTTGAGTGTGCAATCTTTGTTCGAAAATGGCGCGATGGTTGTGTCAGCAGTGCACACAAACTAAAATTTTGAGAACTTTTCGACTCAAATTACAGGCAAATTTCAGCAGTTTCTTCCCTTTCTCTGCAGCTTCCTTTATCAAATGTGCCAGAAATATGGGTATACAATGCTAGAGTACATTTACGTCAGAATCTCGTTAAGAACTTTGGTTTCGAGATACTTTAATGTGAAAAAGTAATTTGCACTGGTGCTTCCTCAACCACAACATTGAAAAATAAAATGGCACACATATGACAATCGCGTTTGATAATAATTATGGTTGGTCTAGGTGCACACAGGATGATGGTGAAACATCCTCTCCTTTGGCCTGGCCCAAGTAATAAACAACTTAGTCGGCTAAGCATTACCCTGGATGACAGAGGTTCTTCTTGATCTAGGCACCCCAAGTAGGAATTTCACTTCCCTTTTGATTGACTGCTGAGCAAATTGACTAAACTGGTTTTGTCCATGTACATGTAGGCTTTATTCTCAATGGTTTATGAAAAGCCAGCACTTTCAGACAGCTCAAATAAATTACACGTTCCTCTCCCAAGGACTGCAGCGCACTACACATAATAGGTCAGCAACGCAACAGGTTCAGCAACATGGAACAAGTAAACAATGCCCTTGGAAAATGCTATGGCATGATCCAATCGCAGCACTCGTTAGAAATGAATTTGCTTGAGGCCAATCAGAGGGCCAGGGTTAAATTCTGACTCAGACATACAAGGGGCACCTAGATCAGGTTCTCATAAAAACTTAGACACTGTCAGCCACTTTACATGCTCAACTGACTAATAACCTCTATTTACAGTAAAACAATCACAGTACTTTACATACCTGAAGTACAGAATTCATGAAGCATGTATTCCCTAGGTTGTACAAACCAGCAGATAAACCTGATGTTAAACATATTTTAGGAATGAAGAAAGGAAGGAATGCCTGTGAGTACATTTTGAAGAAAAAAACCTAAGAAAATTATCCAACCCAGTGTGTCAAGTAATCTTTTTAAGTTTAGTTCTAGCTATTACCAGAATAATAATATTTATAATGATGACTGGAACTCTATACATAATGCTATTTTAGATCCCTATTATGCACTTATCAATTGAAACCCTGACCCTCCCCCTCCCCCAGGGGCAGGTGGGGATATGTGGGGGATTTGATGGTGATTGATCAGTTTTTGTGGCCCCAGGGGGTTGGGAATTTTACTTGATTTGCTTCAAGTACATGTACTTTCAAAGTTTGTTGGAGGGGTGGGGATTTGACTAGAGCCCAGTTCATCTGTGGTGGTGATTGTCAGGTAATATTTTTCATTTATAAAAATATACAAAAATGTCATATACATGTACATGTACCATGGAAAAATACAGGTTTTTTTTCAGCAACAGTGGGTGATCAAGTTCCAGTATGGCTTGCTCACAATTCCAGCTGTATTGTTTGTGCTGGACACCAGATGAAGTAAGTACAATGATTGCATGTGACAATCTAGGATGCAAAATAGAGTGGGTCCAGACACTTTCAGTGTTTTGGACTTACAGGAGCGAGAGCAGCCTTAAGGAAAGTGGTTCTGCTCCATCTGCAAGCAAACTACATGATTGTAGTTAAACAGTCTTTCAAATGTCCAGGGCATCCACACTGGCCTGTGAACATGCAGGCCTGTCACAGGCTACATGTACACCCACACCCAAGTGTTGTGTGTTATGTTTCAACAAATACATTATGTCTCAGATAGCATATTCACATTAGTTTTAGTGTTATAAAAATATATAAGACAAGAAAGAAAATTGTTCTAGAGGTGGGGATTTGGTTTTTGACTGCATAAAGTGCCCCAGTAGGGTGGGTTTTTTCTTACATTGGGACTTTTTCAAATTCCCCCTGGTGTTTCAATTGACCTATATCATTATGACGTCAAATCAAAACAATCTATTGTTTAAACGCTAAGGATCACGGTCGTGGGAGGGGGACACAACAGCAACAACACAAAGGAAGTTGCTGTCAAATGCATTTTGTAGAACATAGAATAGCGGTAACAGCCACCAAATAGGTAAATATTGTGGGATAAACATTGATACAGCTGATATATATCTGGAAACCAGACAATTCGAAGTTAAATTTTCCTCAGCAGAGCAGATTTAGTTCAAAATTATATTGTTCAAGTCGATTCTGTCCCCCTCATAAACAAGCCGTGACATCATAATGATATAGCTAGGGTAATTGATAAGTGCATTAGCCATTTCAGGAATGAAGGAACGGATGGATTTCAGTTGAGGAAGGGACTAGGACCAAGTGTCAAACACAATCTGATTAAGAAATGAACATCACCACAGGATCATACTAAAATAAGTTGTATTATGAAGTTTGATGAAGATGTGGCATCCCCTGGCCCAAAAACCATACACTCTATCGCTTATTTTTGCAACTTTTGAAAGTTTGCTATTCATTTCATATTCATCACAACATTACCAAACTCGGTAAACTTACTCATTTTAGTGTGATCTTTCTTGTGAGGGGATTCATTTCTTAATCAGATTAATTTTTGACATTTGGTCACTTTCTCAACATTTGGTCACTTTGGTCACTTTGGTCACTTTGGTCATTTGGTCACTTTCTCAACTCCGAAATGGCTAATTCAGTAAGCGCATTTAAGAATGCAGTGTCCAAACTCATGCATTACTAGACCTGTGTCCAGTATATTTGACCACCCCCCGGTTAACTCAGTGGTTATTAGCTCGGGTCTGTTGAGCGGGAGGTTGTGGGTTCAAACCCCGGCCGGACCAACACTCAGGTCTTAAAATAACTGAGTACAAGGTGCTGCCTTTACATAATCAAACAGTAAACGGTTAGACATTCTCGTCTTCTCGGATATAAGGATGTAAAACCGTAGGACTAAAGTGAAGAGAGAGCCATGTGTTAGATAACTGTTAGTGGTTAACGTGTTTAAACCCTCTATAAATAAAGATGACTTTACTTTTACTTTATATGTATCCTTTCATTCATTTATTTGTTTGGCTAGGCCACCCCGTTTTATATTTATTTTCTGTTTTTACTCATTAAGATTGAGTCAGTCAGTCGGCAAAAAAGGACAAAAAAATCCATACTGGAGCCAGTGGATCCTAATAGGTGTGGTTAATTTAAGCCTATTTCATTCAGCCCCTAAGTAAAATCAATGATTGGAAATCCAATCAATAAATCAATATCAATCAATAAAATTAGCAAGAAAACAAAGTCTGTATTTATTTATTAACAATATGCTGCTTCATCAAATGGTACTAGAGCTGCCGTTTTGAAGTAACGGAGACACTGTGGCCCAAAAGAAGAGTGAACACGAAAACATGATGATCTATGAAATTGATACTGATCAATCGCCATTGATATAGTCACAAAACTTTGCTTCATCGATTGGCCATCAATTATTAATATCAATCAATTGCTATTTAATGGTTATTTTATGGTATTCTATGGAATACAGGCAAATATTTCAATATAAATTTGTATTATTTGGTATACAAGCCTTAAGGCGAGTTGTACACCAAAATATTTTAATTTTGAGTGACATTTTCGCCAATATTCCATTAGAAAACCATGAAATAACTGTAAATTAACAAATTTACAGCAAGATTTATCACAAAAACAAAGTAATTAACTTACCTGACGATAGAGTGCAAAATTTCTCGGAAAACAAAAGTTTTGAGTGGCAGATGCATCTGCAGACTAATTATATATTCAACATTCTTGAATTCAGAGTGATTGCAGAATACCCCACAAATCAACTCATTAATAATTCATGTTCTGTACTTTTCCATACAAACTCTCTAAAAACCTAAACCCAAATTAAAAGGAAATCCTAACCATATAGAGGTAATGGGCTAACGCTGTTGCCACCCAATTCAGATCAATAACATGTGATGTAAACAGACAATACTCTGGAGAATTGACTCTTTGAAAATTAATTTTATTCAGATAGGCATGACTGCATTATGATTAGAATGAAAAAGGAATAATTCCCCAGAGTGGCATCTGTTTACATCACATGATTTGAATTGGGTGGCAACAGCATTAGCCGATTACCTCTATTCCATCCGAGAATGAGTCTAAATATACTTCAGGGCTAAAAATAACGGCCGGTCATCGGACAATGTCCGGCTAGAATTGGAACTTGTCCAATCAAATCTTTGCCTTGCTGGTCATTTTGACCGGTAAATGTTACTGCAGTTTCAACCAAATACAGATCTTGACCGGTGACTGACCGGCCATTATTTTTAGCCCTGTACTTGAAAGAAAAAAATGAGAATTTAGCAGTTTTTAAGCGATATTTTGAAGGGAGGTATTGATCTGCAGTCAGGCCTTGAATTCTTATTGGCTGATAAAGAAATGGCATTATTTCCTGCATTTCGATTTGCCTGACCAAGCCATGAAATACCACTCTGTATTTCATAGAAAAAAACACATGAAATACTGCCCTGTATTTCACAGTAAAGCTGTGCTCTAATTAAATGAAATATGAGATTTATAGGATAATGATTGATTGCTATCGATCATCAACTTTATTGATATTGACTATCCCGGGCTGGTACTACTCACAAGGAATGGGCCATTCCATTTTATATGCACACCCCCCCTATTGAGGAAGTCACTTCTATACCCCTTTGGATATAATTTTGGGCATACCCCCTCTGGCTGTTTTTTTTTTTTCTTTTTTTTTTTTCTCTCTATTTCTCCAGACCCTCTTGGATAGCCTTTCCAGCCCTCTAGGCTTCCCCCCCCCCTTGCATTATGTCTTGGATACCCTCACCCCCTCCATCCTGGATATCCCTGGTGTGGATATCTATTCACCTTCCTATACCCCTTTGGATATTTTACTCATCCCATCTGGATTTTTGTCAGTTTTACCCCCTTCCATAAAATGGAATGGCCCAATACTACTACTAGGTCAAACGTTAATGCACAAATTAGGAACTCTAGACTTGTAATATTATGATCATAGAACTGTATATCCTAGAAGTAGAAGAAGTACGTACATCTGATCGACCAGCTGCGCCTTAAATTAATTTGATTTTTTTTTTAAATTCAGAAGTACGTACTGCTCGCTTAGAATTGATTTTTGACCTATGTTCTAGTAGCTAGTTCTGTTTCATAGACACTTACCTTTCTGATTTCGTTTTCTTGGAGGGCTTGTTGGTCCAAAATAGATATACAGTCCGGCTGCAACGGCAGCAGCAACACAAACTCCAGCCGTCTTCCCCTCCATTTTGTTTTGATGAACCATGGACGAGAGGGATTGGGTTACACGCGGTAAACTTTGGAGGACTGGGACCGAGTGACCCGGGAACGAGGTTGAATTTTTTTTATTTCAAAGAAAAGAAAAGTCCGAAGACTACAGCAAAGCTGATATACAACGTAAAATTCTAACACAAAGCACTACGGTTAGCTAGGCCTGAACGAAGGTAATGTATCATGGGAAATAACATAAATCTAGAAACATTAATAATACATTTAATAGATTACATGTATATGCAGTTTGCATTCTTTCTTGAACAACCATCTTTTTTGTTGTGTGTGTTGGGGGGGGGGGGGGGGAGTTCAATAAAGTTTTGAGCAATTTTATAGGGGGGTCATCTAAGTTTTAACAAGAGAAGCAGATGAACAACATTCTAAAAGATTTATGGTACTTGATTGTCAACCCTTTGAAACCTCACTTGTCGGACCATTGTCACCTTTCATACGCTATGAAAATTAAGTTTGCACCGAATGCCTCTGAAAAACCGGACGATGATATCACGCTGACTAAGTCCAAAAGGTTATTATGGCACGAAAAAACAAAGGACAAGCTAAACGAACTCCTAGGATCAACTGAAACACAAAATAAATTAAGTGCAGCTTTAAACAATTGTAATATAGACACAATGACAGAATTATTTACCGGAACCTTATCTGACGTATGCAAAGAAGCTGGCTTGCGCTACCAAAACACCTCATTTAACAACAAAACACCGAAACAAAATAAACTATGGTTTGACGAAAAAAGTGAGTTTGAGAAAGAAAACTTAAAATCTCTCGGGAAACAAATTTCGCGCGACCCGGGTAATGCACAACTAAGGTCACTCTTGCACTGCAATAAGAAAGTTTTTAGGAAATTATGCAGACACGAAAAGAACTTATTCTTCAGTAAAAACTTAGCTGATGTTGATTTTAAGAATTCAAAGCAGGTATGGAAAAAACTCTGCAAGCTTTTCAACTTCACTAAGAAGAGTAATAAACAACAAATTGATGTAGATAAAGCACGGGAATTTCACGAGTACTTCAAACAACAGAATTCTATTAGTGATAGTGAAAACACATTTAGAAACACTACACACTGAGGAAGCGGGACCACTAGATTTTCCGATTTCTGTGCAAGAGATAGCCACAGTCATAAGTCAATTAAAAGGGAACAAGGCTCCAGGGGCAGATAATGTATTGAATGAAATTTTAAAGACTGGCAAAGATGCTTTAATGAGGCCCTTACACATTCTGTTCAATAGAATCTTATAAGTACGGAGCATTATCCATCCCTATGGAGTCTCGGCCAAATCGTGCCAGTCCATAAAAAAGATGACCCCTCTAAAGTAGAAAATTACAGAGGGATTACATATTTATCGTCATTAGGCAAAGTATTCACGTCCATAATGAACACTAGACTCTATAATTACCTAGTAGGAAAAGGAATATTGAAACCGGAACAATGTGAGTTTAGAAAAAAACACGGTACCACCGATAGCATTTTCATTCTGAAAACCCTTATCGATAAATACGTTAAAACCAAACCAAAGAAGGTGAACAACTTGCTTTTTTCTTGTTTTGTAGATTTCAGAAAAGCAGTTGATTGCATACCAAGACACAAATTGTTTGAGAAGCTCAGTAAAGCAGGAATAAACGGCAAATTTCTTGCGGTCTTGACATCTATGTATTCGAATGATAAATCATCCGTTAAAATAGACCAATCAACAGCTCCGGCCTTCGCTTGCCATGCCGGAGTAAAACAAGGCTGTATGCTTTCTCCCACCCTATTTAATTTCTACCTAAATGACTTGCCTGACACGCTTAACCAAACAAACGTTAATGATATACAACTAAATGAGAGGCCATTCAGTTGTTTATTATACGCAGATGACCTAGTTATATTTTCTAAGTCTGCAAAAGGACTGCAAAGCTACCTTGAGAAACTAGAGGAATTTTGCGAAACATCAGATCTCCATGTAAATCTTGACAAAACAAAAGTAATGATATTCAACAACTGTGGGAAAACTATGAACAATTACTCTTTTCAATATGGAGGTCATAAACTAACAAATGTTAAGTCATATAAATACTTAGGCATTCAATTAAGTGCCTACGGAAATTTTGCTCTCGCTAAACAAGAGCTAAAAAAGGTAGCGCTAAAAGCATTGTATAAATTAAGGAAAGAAATGGGTGACCATTTTAGAGAAAATATTAATCTGACCATAAAATTATTTGATGCGCTAATAACCCCTATTTTACTTTACGGTAGCGAAGTATGGGGGGTGGATTGTAAAGAAAAACTAGACAAAGACCCAATTGAGTCAGTCCAAACTAAATTTTGCAAATGGCTCTTAGGCGTTAGCAAGTTGTGTAGCAACAATGCATGTAGAGCAGAGCTAGGGAGATTTCCTGTACGTTACCAAGCAAAATGTAGAAACATCAATTTCTGGCTGAAACTGAATGACCCTGAACAAATCAAGTTATCTTGTACAATATATAACGATATAAAAAATAAGGAAAGCAAAGAATTTTGGCACCAAAAAGTAAAAGCCCTGCTGTATCATATAGGGCTAGGGGAAATATGGACAAACGTACAAACATCAGTTCCTGATCGCAAAACCATTTTGAGTATTATAAGCCAGAGACTAAAGGACATAGAGTACCAAACTTGGCTTAGTGACCTAAATAACGATAAAAGAAAAGATCCCCGCCAATTAAAGCAATACATTAAGGACTTTCCGCAGATTCAAGTCCAACTATAATTGTGAAGACTATCTCATACAGGCCACCAATACCAATCACAGAATAGCATTGATAAAGCTGAGGCTAAGTAATCACAAATTACCAATTTAAACTGGGCGTTACTCGAAACCTTACAAAATACCCGGAGAAAGAATTTGCCCCATTTGTACAAATGGCGTCGAAGATGAAGAACATTTTTTTTAATAAAATGCCCAGCATACCGCAATATAAGGAAAAACCTTTTCGATTATTTGGAGGATCAAATGAAAATCAAAATAAACAGAATGACGCCTAATGAGGTATTTTTACTAATCATAAACCCCCCAAACAAGGATAGAGCTGTGCAAAAACAAATTGCCAAATTTATCTATGAATGCGTAAAAGAAAGAAAGAAAAGGACAACTTCATAACATTCAATGATTAACTTTTACTTATTGATATAACTTGTCTTTTATGTAAATTTATTTGGGCTACTGCCAATGTACACATTAGTATAAGGCTCCAAATAAAATCATCTGTCTGTCTGTCTGTCTGTCTGTCTGAAATACCGACCCCCCCCCCTCTCCTCCCTCCCCCAAGCCATAAATAATGAACACTCCCTTAGTAACTTCGCCAAATTTTAGGATGTTTGGGTGAGTATGAACTGAATGGCAAGATCGCTAAACTATACCCATACATTCACATTCTCTAGTTATTACTTTTTTGAGTGATTTTTTTAAATCGTGTAATGTTTTAAAAAATTATCAAACCAATCTTCTTCAAACTTAGTAAACCTTCGATGTGATATTTTTTGTGGTGTTCATTTTGTAATCAGAATAAATTTCCACATTCGGACACAGTTCCTTACTCGTTTCCAAAGTGGTCAATAATAATAATATTTATTTAAACACGATAGGTTGTACAGCATAGCTGATATGGTCGTGTGTCTGAACTAATTAACAAATAAGTAATAAATTGATTAATTTCTACGAGACGTGTGAAAAGTTATGTGATGTAAGATACGTGAATGTATTATATACACACTACAAGCAAAATACATGTGGACATACATGCCACTTAACGGCAGTTCACAACGGGTACACATATATACATACACCATGGATACATATATTGTACATAATTATGCACACTTTTACGCATAAACACGCATGTATGTAAACGTTGCCAAACAAAAATAAATAAATAAAAACAAGACAACGTAAGAGATCAGTATTGTTTCTATATATATATAAAACAAGACAATGTAATGTAAGAGATCAGTATTGTTTCTATTTAAGAAATAGAAAACATTTCCCGTGTTTCTATAGAGTTATAGAAACACGAGTGGGAGTTTGGGAGAACGAGAAATGGCAGTGGGAACACGAGCCCGAAGGGCGAGTGTTTCCACAGCTATTTCGAGTTCTTCCAAACTTCCACAAGTGTTTCTATAACTCTATAGAAACACGGGGAAAATGTTTTCTATTTCCTTTATAAAATAAACGAATAAAAGCACGGAAACGCTCGCTTAATTTGATAACCAAAACGTAAATTCTCACAACTAGCTCAAGCGCGCGCTCAACTGTCTATGTTTCTATAGAGTTATAGAAACACGGCTTATAGCCAATCAGAGCGCGCGTACTATCGAAACTATTTTATAAATATATATAAAACAAGACAATATAATGTAAGAGATCAGTATTGTTTCTATATATATATAAAACAAGACAATATAATGTAAGAGATCAGTATTGTTTCTATATATATATAAAACAAGACAATATAATGTAAGAGATCAGTATTGTTTCTATATATATATAAAACAAGACAATATAATGTAAGAGATCAGTATTGTTTCTATATATATATAAAACAAGACAATATAATGTAAGAGATCAGTATTGTTTCTATATATATATAAAACAAGACAATGTAATGTAAGAGATCAGTATTGTTTCTATATATATATAAAACAAGACAATATAATGTAAGAGATCAGTATTGTTTCTATATATATATAAAACAAGACAATATAATGTAAGAGATCAGTATTGTTTCTATATATATATAAAACAAGACAATGTAATGTAAGAGATCAGTATTGTTTCTATATATATATAAAACAAGACAATGTAATGTAAGAGATCAGTATTGTTTCTATATATATATAAAACAAGACAATGTAATGTAAGAGATCAGTATTGTTTCTATATATATATAAAACAAGACAATATAATGTAAGAGATCAGTATTGTTTCTATATATATATAAAACAAGACAATATAATGTAAGAGATCAGTATTGTTTCTATATATATATAAAACAAGACAATATAATGTAAGAGATCAGTATTGTTTCTATATATATATAAAACAAGACAATGTAATGTAAGAGATCAGTATTGTTTCTATATATATATAAAACAAGACAATGTAATGTAAGAGATCAGTATTGTTTCTATATATATATAAAACAAGACAATGTAATGTAAGAGATCAGTATTGTTTCTATATATATATAAAACAAGACAATATAATGTAAGAGATCAGTATTGTTTCTATATATATATAAAACAAGACAATGTAATGTAAGAGATCAGTATTGTTTCTATATATATATAAAACAAGACAATGTAATGTAAGAGATCAGTATTGTTTCTATATATATATAAAACAAGACAATGTAATGTAAGAGATCAGTATTGTTTCTATATATATATAAAACAAGACAATGTAATGTAAGAGATCAGTATTGTTTCTATATATATATAAAACAAGACAATGTAATGTAAGAGATCAGTATTGTTTCTATATATATATAAAACAAGACAATATAATGTAAGAGATCAGTATTGTTTCTATATATATATAAAACAAGACAATGTAATGTAAGAGATCAGTATTGTTTCTATATATATATAAAACAAGACAATGTAATGTAAGAGATCAGTATTGTTTCTATATATATATAAAACAAGACAATATAATGTAAGAGATCAGTATTGTTTCTATATATATATAAAACAAGACAATATAATGTAAGAGATCAGTATTGTTTCTATATATATATAAAACAAGACAATATAATGTAAGAGATCAGTATTGTTTCTATATATATATAAAACAAGACAATATAATGTAAGAGATCAGTATTGTTTCTATATATATATAAAACAAGACAATATAATGTAAGAGATCAGTATTGTTTCTATATATATATAAAACAAGACAATATAATGTAAGAGATCAGCGGAACGCATCGCTATTGTTTTTATTTTTTTTATTTTTTATATTATTATTATTATATCATTTTTTTTAACCCTTTTCTTGCAGTATTACACCCAGGAGCCCATTACCCGGAGCGTCCATCTCCTATACTACGTTTTTACAGACCGGATTATTTTTAGAATGTGTTTTCAGCGAGTTTGGCCAGTTCCGCTAGCCAATCAGAAGCGTTTGCGTAATTTTAATTCAAATGATTAATGCTGTTGCAGCCATGTTGGTTGGCCAAACAAGAGAAGCTAACGAGGCATCTTTTGTTGACAACATTCCGCGATGGAAGCGAACAACGAGATGTGAAATCTAAAAATAACCCGGTCTGTAAAAACGTTGCATCACGAATATACAACTAAATATACTCCTGATACAACTAAATAGGCCCTTTGCAGCTAACAGTCACGTGCTGATATAATACTTCGTTAACGAATGAATTGGGCTCGTGATCCCCATGGGAAAGGCGTTGCCATGGATGCTGGAGAGCAAGCTATCTTTAAAAACGCAGTTTGAGAAAGATCGACAATAAATTGGAGCTGGAAAATAGCATTTACAAATAGGTTTTGCTAATAGCACTACCGATCTCGTACAAGGCCTTTGGATAAATGAAGTCAGATATTTTTTGCTCTCCAGTACAACCACATGATTCGTTAGCTGCAAAGGGCCTATTACTATAGGGTGTCAGCCGACATATAGGTACTCAACAATACAATTTAGAATTGTTCGTAGCCTCAGTATTAGGGACTTTAAGATACTACGACGGCGACGGCTGCGACGACGTGATGTGAAAAATGGTGTTGTCGATAATTTGTTTATTATCGTTTCTTTTCTTCGACTTTTGTTGCATTTCTCATCCACGTTTTCGAAAAATAGAATTTGCACAGAGTTCCGTTTAGGCCGAATGAATAGCAGTGCCATTTACGTTTTCAGGCTCTCGTTCTCTACGGAACGTAAAACTCAGTGTTTTCACGTCGTGTTTTTGCAGACAACGGCTAAAATGAATGCAGCATTTTCACGTGCAGTTATTGTATTTTGTAATTAAGTCCATTGTTTCACCGCGTTGCCGTCGACGTTGCCGTCGTGGTATCTTAAAGTCCCTAATAATAGTACCATATACAACATGTCTGCAGATTAGGACTCGGGTTACCACAGGTTTGCCCAAATAAATAATAAAAAACAAGGATAAATAAATTAATAAATATAATATAATGAAAATCAGCAACATGGCTACGATCCTTATTGACGACGGACTAGCTTACTAGGTACGGTAGCAATAAACTCTGTTACAGACGTAGAATTAACAGCAGTTTCAGGAAGTGAATTCCAAACAGGTATAGATCTTACGAAAAACGAAAACTTATGCGCCGTTACAGTCGGATGAAAGCAAGGCGAACTGGCAGTCATGTCGCACACTAGTTCTTGTACAGAATGCTGATTGACTCATTTGAAGATCACTTGGAGCCTATCTTAACTTCGCCAGACTTGATCTTATCAAACATAGCCGAGTCATTTAGTATCCTACGTGACTGACTGTATAGTGACTGCCAACCCAGCTTTGACAGCACCAATGATCTGTACTGAACGCTGCTGTCCGGCTCTCTGATACTCATTACAAAAAACGCGCGGAATTCTTCTGAGTATAAGGAGACCAGGCCACAGTAGCGTGTTCCGCAATCGGGGGAGCAGCACTCTGTGTGGCACCTCTTTAGAGGGTGTCACATATAAAAAAATATCTGGGCCGGTGTCCATGTCATAGAAGAGGTAAAAAAGAAAGCCAATCGGATCCTGTGCGTCTTGCAAAGGAACTTGAAATCCTGTCGGTGCGGTTCAGTCAAAGAGCGAGTGTACTGATGACTAAATGGTTGAGTATGGATCCCTCTTCAGCGTGATGCCGTAGCATTTCTTCGGGGCAAAGTTAATTTGCCACTGCCGGATTAGCCCATTGTTCAAGGTAGGACAAGTCCTGTTGTAGGGTGGTGTAGTCAGCAGCTGATTCGATAGGGCGATACGAAACACTATCATCTGCAAACAGCTTTATACGCACGACTGAATGCCCAAAGGTAGATCGTTTATAAACATCAGAACAATATTGGACCGAGAATATGATTATCACTGGTCAGGATAACGGTGTATATCAATGCGGGTATTTTTCTCGTTTTATTTCATAAACATCGTAAACGGGTGCCAGACAATTTTTGTGACTTTTCTAAAAAAAATATACTTAACTTTACCCGCGTTACTCGCTACTCACAACCCGCTACCGTTACCCTTTAGCAGTTACCCGCGTTTTCGACCCGCCGCAAACTTTAACGATCGAAATTAGGTGCATAAGTATTCGCCAAACCCTATATTTGCTCAAGTTTCTGAACCTATCATCTAAATGTTTCCTAACACATAACACGTGGTGGGCTGTTGCGTGGCACGGGTATAACAGCATTGAAAGTAAGTACGTCTATTTGAGGGTGTTCTAATTTTTTATTTGATAATTGTTTTAAGCCAAGAGCTCTGCTAAATAGGACTTTTCAAACTTTATACGGACAGAAAAGGCAAAAACCTCTGCTCGCAGGGTAACAGCTAACGTAGACTGTGTGCGACTTATCCTTTCCTGAGGTATCACCATATATAGTTAATATTAACTATGGTATCACAGACTCTTCCACCCCTCTCGCTCGCAGACTGATTCTAAAACCTATAAATTTGAAAAGTCCTATTTAGCAGAGCTTTTGGCTTAAAACAATTATCGAATAAAAAATTAGAACACCCTCAAATAGACGTACTTACTTTCAATGCTGTTTTGCCCGCATTATTAAAGCCACGCTACAGAGCATGCGCAGCCCACCACGTGTTATGGTTAAATATCCGAGTTGTGAATTATTTCAAGGAGAAAAAAATCGTCATGTCCTTAATAAGCCACTGTAATATTTCGACTAGAAAATCTAGTCTCATCGGCTACAGGACCAAGCTTATGTAATGAGGATAATTTACTGTTACCAATATTGGCCAGCTCAGCTACAAGCGCTAAAAAACACTGTTTGGCTTTCGTTGCGGATGTTGCTCTTGGATCCCCGGGGGAAAGGTCGAGGAAAGAGGAGAAAAGTTTTTTGGCAATTTAAAACACGCACCATTATATAAAGTTATAAATCCTGATGAAGTTCTACATTTAAAAAACCCACCGAGAGTGTTGGGTATCCTGTGGAATCTTGTGGTTGCATCGCGAAAGCCTGGGTACTAGCTCAAATCCAACATGGCGGACGAGAAGAAGGATCAACAATCTAAGAAAAACGCTAATGGCGCTAAGCCTGTCGTAGCAAGAACGGCTGCAGAACTGCAGAAAATGCAGTACGAAAGACTAATGAAAGATCCAGTGAGTATGATTTATATATTTATGAGCTCAGAAGGTGGTGCAAAGTTAAAGTAAGTGTTATTTGTATATAAATAAACCCAGGATAGAAATATCAACATCCCTGAAGGCCACAAGGAATGGAAACCATCAGATCCCAAAGATTTTGTAAGATTTGTGATGGGTGAGTAGGATTCATTGATGATATATTTTAGATATTAAAGTGGAATTTTATAGTTGAAAGTTTATGTTAAAATGATTTTCATATATATCTGTTGTACTCAAGTTGTAGGTTGTTTTTTATTTCAGGTTGTTTTTCAAACAACCTAGGTCTTTTTCAAATCTTAGATCTTAGATATTTACTTCCTATTTCATAGTTTACACTAATACTGGAAGGTGCATAAAAGGATAAAACAGTGAAAAAAATACAGCCTTATAACAACAACAAAGTGCAGGTGCAACAATGGATGTGATAAATATATGAACAAACACGCAAATAAATAATCAGATAAATAATGATGCTGAAGTAAAGTCAGCTTATAAGCGCCTAAGATATGGAGGTGTCTTCATTGTCCTGATCGCAGGGCCAATAGCAACATTAAATAGAGGTACTGATGGAGCATTGATCACGTGCTCAGGTAATTTGTTCCATACGCGGATTGTACGAACGAAAAATGAATAGCTAAAAGCAAGAACGTTGCACTGTAGCTGACAATAATACAAGTTATTATGTCTGGGGTTTGGGACAATATTGGGAGGGAAGCCAATCCCCACCAAGCCATTACGGATCTTATAAAACATTGCGGCCTGTTGGGCAAGTCTTCTCTCCTCAAGAGTGTCCCAACCCAATGTGTTAACAAGTTCGGACGTACTGGTGTAACGATCATAGTTGCTGCAAACGAAGCGAGCAGCATTTTTCTGAACTTGTTCAATCACATTTACGTCAGAGTCAGTGTAAGGGTTCCAAGCCTCAGAAGCATATTCAAGTTTGGGTCTAACTAAAGTTTTGTAAGCTCACTTCTTAACAGATTTGGTACATAGTGTTTTGTTAGATTTAGATGCGATTTTGGAGCAGTGAGTGTTCCAGCGAAGATCATGGGTCTGTGTGACTCCGAGGTAGTCAATTGAGATGGTGACGGAGATAGAGCCTTGCCATTTACATGATAGGTAAACTTGCTATATTCACGCTTATTGGTTATGTTCAACAGGTGACACTTGGTAGTATTAAATTCCATCAACCAATCCATACACCATTTTGCTAGTGTGTTTAGGTCGTCCTGCAAGATCTCGCAATCTAATTCAGATTTAATCTGCCGGTAGATAATCGTATCGTCAGCAAATAACCTGATGTTGGAGCTAATGTTATCAGCAATATCGTTAATATACAACAGAAACAGGGTCGGACCGAGGACAGACCCTTGTGGAACACCGGAGGTAACACTAGCGACATCAGAATGAGATCCGTTCACCGAAACGGTTTGTGAACGATTTTGGAGGAAAGCATTAATCCAACCAAGCATGTGCCCATTGATACCATAATACTCAACCTTAGCAGCTAACTTACGGTGTGACACCTTATCGAAAGCCTTGCTAAAGTCCAGTAAGATTGTGTCAACCTGACTATAGTTGTTTAGCCCTGTAGCCCAGTCATGAATAGCTGATATTAGCTGTGTTGTACACAAGAGATGTTTCCTAAAGCCATGCTGATGATTCATGATAATGTTATTGTTAGCAAGGTGTTTATTTAAATGACTGAGGACTATGTGTTCCATCACCTTACAGCAGAGACAGGTAAGTGAGATGGGCCTATAATTTGCAGGGTTCATGGTTTTAGGGTCCTTTTTGTAAACCGCTGTAACAAGGGCTGTAGACCAATCGGATGGGATAACACCAGTATCATAGCTTTGCTGGAAAATTACGGTGAGTACATCACAAATTTCCCCGCAAGCTCTCGCAAGATTTTTGCTGGTATCAGGTCGGGACCCCCTTATTTATTAACCTAGTTCGTTAACCTAGTTCATTTTTATTTTAAAAATTGAGAGTTCCACATGTACAGATCAACAAGAAGAAGAGAGTATAATAGGCAGGAATATGTAGAAAACAAAGCTAAAGAGGTAAACAACCAAGGCCAAGGGCCTGGTTTCAACAGCTAGTGCACATGCAGGTGTAGCACCTTTTCAGACACGTCACTCACCAGGCATGAGGGACACTGGAAGTAAACTGTTAGCCAATTTTTGTTCTCATCCTATTGGTGGGTTGCACTGGCGGCCATATTGGTTGGTAGGAACAAAAGAAACCACATTTGCTTCTTTAATGTTCCTACTAACCAAGGTGGCCGCTACACTTTTGTGATTGTATTCCCAGGGCTCGACCTTAATGGTAGTAACTAGCCAAATACTAGTGGATTGTCAGTTTTGGCAAGTAGAAGTTGCTTGTTTACTAGCCATGTTGGCTACTAAATTGTTCTAGTAAATGGAAAATGCCATGATCATAGCTTTGTTGTTATATATACTGCACAAATACTAGCATATAATTATGTAGAAATGATTACTGTAATTTCTGGCCTATTACCCGCAGGTAAATTTTTACCAAACCACGGCTGCTGCGGGTAATAGGCGGGTAATAGGGTGGTGCAGGTAATGTGTTAAATTCTAAAGACTAAAAATTTCAGCTCACTTGTGAAAAAAATCGCTGTTGTCTCTTGAAAAAATGTTGCCAAACTGAAAAGCCACCAAAGATTTTTTTGCCATAGAAAATAACAATGATCACCGTTAGTGTCAGTGTTTATTTCATCCAAATCTTCTCAGCTTTGTATAAAACCAAAACATTCTGATCTAACAAACACCGTAACGAGAAACAAGAATTGCGTTACTACGTATGTGTATAAACATCATCCCGCTATTTTGGTGCCTTATTTCATCTGATAAACTTTACCTTCTGTATGATCATAGTTTCCTAACCATTCCACTCTATTAACTATGGTATGATGTAGTTTCACACATGATCCGTTAATTCTTCAGAATTTTAGCTGAAATCATTGCTTATGTTTTCAAGAAGCCGGCTTATCAAAAGATCCCATTCTTGAGTTGACATGTGAATTCTCTCGACATTGTCTGGTTTTAGACACAACAACACTGGAGTGTCACGCTCTGTGAACTTCGCAAGTAGCATATAAAGTGTGGCTAATATTCACCACACAGCTTCTCAACTTTTTTGTGAAAATGGAAAAGTCCACCAAAGAAAATAGTCTGGAGTTATTTTTGTTAATGTGGAATCCATTTTCAAAGGTGAGGAGGTTTGAGTCTCTCAAATTCCACGACACAGAAGGGTGAATTTTTCCACGAACTGATTTGAATAAATGAATTAGTCGGCAGTGTTTGTTTTGTTTTGCGATACATGCACCAAACATTTCCTAAAGACAAATTTTCGCTTATAAATTGAGATACTTTCCGAATCAAATGTTTTGAAAGTTTTTCTTTTATATTCGTTTCGTGTTGGAACAATTTCGCCTGATGCCGAGGTGAGTCGATTAGTAGCTAAATCGCTGTGCATACAAATGTATTTACGACTTCTATATCTATCAAGACCGAACACATGTTGATGTTCCTAGCCTATGTCTACAAATACCTACTATGAGGTACCGGTATTGTTACCTAAACTTACACTGAGAGGTGCGGCTAATCTGTCGGTGCGGCTAATCTGTTAATATCTTTTTCTTTGAGACTCTAAAATCAGCAGGTGCGGGTAATACGCTGTGCAGGTAATAGGCTGGAAATTACGGTACTCCTATAACCATTTTGAAAAATCAAGAACTCAGCCAAGAGACTGGATTCTAGCATATCCATCATGCAGTACTGTCTTAAATCAAGCCTCCATCTTGTTTTTCTGTTCAAAATAGATACCTATGTCTGTATTGACTATTGTTTCCAACAAGAGCCCATCTGGGCTTTCACTCGGGCCACATGAGATTTCATTTTAAATCCTCTTAGTAATATTAACCAAAGAGAAGAATTATTAGCTGAATTTAGCAGTCTTTAGGAGTGGCCGGTAGCGCGGTGACTTTCATTCTCTGCTCCCCTAGTAGTAGTATATATGTAATTTAATATTTTTGTTTTTCTCGTATGTTGACCTTTGAATTTAAACACTACTTATTAATGTAACACATGTTTACAATTTAGTCTGTTGTTCTGTTATACTGCAGGTATGGGGGTGTTCTTGTCTGTGCTCAATTTTTTTTTCTTTATAAAATTTTTTTTTGCAAAAAAAGCGGAGCCAGAACAAAGCTTTTCCGCTTGCAGGATATTTAACACAGTTGGCTTGCAGGATATTTTTTTTCAAAAACACCCCCCTCCCCCCCCCCTCAAAAGTCAAATGGTCGGCCCCTAATAGATGATTGTCTCAAATGTATGTTTATATTTGTACCATATTATAAGTTGTATCGTGTCCATCCTGCATGTGATGGAGCTAGCTATGTCAATTTGTGTACCTCTATGTAACTTTATCTGCTGTTCTTGCTATAGCGATACTTACTGTTTGTAAACACGACGTCATTTATATATTTGCATATATAATGTGGTTGGCAAAAAAAAACGTGTGTTTGTATGACTTGTATGGGAACTAGCGATTTGGGACTCACAAAATACGGCTAAAGTCTCAATTCTGCTTCCAAATCCAAACATGGTTATCAAGCTCAATGAAGGATTCTTCAGTTTTCCCCATATTAACAGACATGTAACAGTATCTTAATCCAGTAGAGACTCTCTAGCTGTAGGTTATTCTGTCGTGAAACATGCCTTAGCTGTGTAGTTGACCTGACCCAAATTGTCAACAGTTTTACCATTGACAGATTGCCTAATTATAATGTTACGGCCGGGAATAGATTTCTGACAATGACTCATCGATCGATACTCCTTGTCTCGTAATGACAATAATTCACTCTGTGATTAAGATTCTTGTAAACAGGTACTTTTGCTATTACTGGAAGCTTCACACTACATTTCTGGACAAATTACCTGCAGCAATCTTATACTATAGTCAGCATAATGACCAAACACTGAAACATTCCCTTGGATCCACAATAAAAGACCAAAGTAGATCTTTAATTTAAGCTTACGTTTACCTTGAGTGAGTCGAGAGTTGAACATATGCATATTTGCTTGGCTCATCAGAAATTAATCTGTGCTGAGGCCTGAGGGTGTATTCTGGCTTCGTGTATATATCGCCAATCAGAGGACCAAGATAGTGAGCTGGGGTCTTCGCCGAGTGTTATAACGTGAGAAATTTTCGCAAGTTCCAAATTTAAAACAAGAGCGGCAGTTGAAATATCCTGAGCTTTTTGGAAGGCTTTCGCACGAGTGAAGTTAAATAAAACATTAAAGTGCTTACATTTGAGAGATGGCACTCCAAATTAGAGAGAAATTTGCTCGCGGGTCGCCCATTTTGATTTACTGTATTAAATTATGTACAGAAATTAACCTGGCGAGTGTTACGTGACCAGCACAGTGCGATCTGATTGGTGCTGAACTTGAAATTTAATACATGGGTCAAATGTCACATTTTGTTGCACCCAACCAAAAAAAAAAAGAACCGCTTGCATTTTAAGACTCGGTGCTGCCACAGGCAGCCCGAGTAATGAGCACTTCAATGGATATTAGAGACTTCTTATCTTCCACAAATTCCTCTAACAGTTTGAAAAGAAGAGTACCGGTAAGTGATGATTCTAAAGGAGAAACTTTGAAGAACTAATATAGATTGTATATAATGAACATTACATTTTTTAATGACTAGCAGAAATGTCTCTTTGTCTAGTGAAAATTTACTTCTTACTAGCCGTAAGCCTACTAGCGAAAAAAGTTAAGGTCGAGCCCTGTATTCCCTTAGGAATGATTGTAACCCAAGAATATCTATGCGGTGCTCCGCTTGCATGGGAGAGCTCTGCTAACTCATATTGATCATCATGAATTTTAAGTGATAGATACAATATGAGCAGATGATCTGTATGGGTATTTACAATGGCGAGCCGCTTTGGCAAGCCATTGTAAATCCCATAGAGATCGGAAACGAATATTGTATATTACTTGTGAAATGAATATTAATTTATGTTTTTTAGTAATAGATAAAGAATGAGTGGACGATCTTTATCCGATTTACAAACTCGAGCTGAAAGCAAGAGTTTGTAAATCGGATAAAGATCGGACACAAATTCTTTATCTTAATTACTTATCAAACATCTAAATGTAGAGTCATGTTTTCAGTTATTTTGGCGATATGACTTATTTTGGCCGAGAAAATCAAACCCAAAGTTTATGTAAATCAGGACGAAATCTGTATCAGATTTAAAGATCACTTATCGGTCGGTGATTTTTGCTTCATGAATTATTAACGTCAAAAATAAGTCAATCATCAAGAAGTTTCTTTACCCTAAGAACAGTACAACACGAAGTGGGCGGTTAAGGTTTTTGAGGAGTGGCAACGGACACGAGTGAACAAAAATGCTGACTTTTCACATGGTAAACATAGAGGGCATACATTAGATTTGACTTGTAGAATCAAAGAAATGTCAGCAGAGCCATTGAACTTTTGACTTTCTAAATTTATTGCTGAAGTTACTAATCGAAGTGGAGGTTGGTATCCCCTGAAGATGCTGTATTTACTGACCTGTGCGCTTAATCGTTATTTGAGGTAAAATATTGCGAAGACCATTTCAATATCCTAGAGAAAGCTGATAGAAAGTAAGACAATATATATTTCCTCATTTAAATTTCTTGTTACCACTATAATTGCTTAGAAAACACCAAAAACAAGCAGAAGTAAAAAGAGTGCAGGAATTACATGTATACCTACTGGTGATGATATTTTTTTCAGATTTATTTGATTTGTCAGACGAAGTTTCAGCAAGTGTTTAACAATTGCACTATTAATTTTATGGTTGACTCTTAGAAGATGTTCTTGCCTTAGAAATACTGCTTACATGCACATTGGCTTTTGATTTGTGGTTACTGTATTAAATACTGTAAAATAAATGTACCAGTAATAGAAATTAAACTTGGGATGCTTATATCAAATTGTTACTGAATATTGGTAATCAGGTTAATTAGTATTCTGTATCAAAATTACAGATTGCTAATTAGGTTAATTGGTATTCTGTATCAAAATTACAGAATATTAATTAAGCTAATTACCATTATGTATGAATTAATTCATCAACCCCAGCCTTTCCCTGCTGTCTATTCAAATCCTCCCCGTGCTTTTAGTTACTGATACTGTAAATATGATTATGTCACCCCTGTCCTTATTCAACTGCACTGGCTATAATACCAATAGAACAATGGATTATCGTCAAGATTCTACTTAAATTAACCTTCAAGGCACTAAACAGACTTGCACCTAATTATATAATGGAAATTATTAATCACTGCAAGCCTACCAGAAACCTAAGATCATCCAATGCTCTTTTCTTACAAGAAGTAAAATACAATCTAAAAACATACAGAAGTGTTGCAGCTCCTCATTTATGGAACAACAACTGCCCATAAACATAAGAAAGTGTTTGTGCATGTCTCTCGGAATTCAAATCTCAGTTAAAAACTTATCTATTTAAACTTTCTTATAACTTAAATTAACTCATGCAGGGCGTGTAACTTAAATATTTTTATCATAATGTTTTTATATTACATGTTGTCTATTTTTTAGATAAGTTAGGATTTTTTATCAGTCATTAGTATAGTAAAGAGTTTTTCTATTTTCTATTTCATTTTCTATATTTTATTTTATGTGCTTTTATTAGATTAGTTAGGTTTTTATAACTTTTTTTAAACTTCAGATTGTTACTATTTTAATTATTGTAAAGCACTCAGAACAGTTTGGATAAGCACTATATGTGTTATGATTATTATAGGGATATACAGATTGAGGTATCCATATGACTTGAATGCTGCATTTGGATTGGTTAGCACCCTTATGAATTAATATTAATGAATTTTACAAGTTCTCATGATCAGCATATCCATAAAAATTATCATGGTACATGTACGGTATGTCCCTTATTGAATGTTAAATTTATGCTTCCCTTTCCTGTTGTCGCAGGTTCCAGTGCTGGTGCAGGTAGTGGAGAGTTCCATGTGTACAGAGCAACAAGAAGAAGAGAGTATAGTAGGCAGGAATATGTAGAAAACAAAGCTAAAGAGGTAAACAGCCAAGGGCTTGGTTTCAACAGCACATGCAGGTGAAGCACTTTTTGTCGCTCACCTGCAGGCACGCAGCACACTGGAAGTAAACTTTGCTCTCATCCTATATTTATGTATTAGCTCACGGGCTGAGCTAATACTCATACAAATGTATCATCATGGCCAGTAGCTAGTGATATTTTTTCTTTCTTTCTTTTTCATTTTCTGTTGTATTCCTTTTTATTCTAAACCTTTTGCACTAATTTCTCTTGATTCTACCAGTTATTTTTGTTTTTATCTTTGTTTTCTTTATACAATTTATTGTTTTTTTTTGGTCACTGCCTCAGTTCAGATAATTAGGAGCTCAGCATGCTGCTGCTTTAATAGGCTTGCCTAAATATGTATAAATTATACATATATATATATATATTATAGATGCACAAATGTATCTTAGAAGACCATGAGCAGTGAGAACAGCAAAAAGTTTTGCAAAAAAAGCATTACAAATCCTTGAACCTGTTATGCAAATGAGTTGACAATGAATTGAGTCATAACATTGAATTGAGTCATAACATTGAATTTCTTCATTTATAGTTATTTTTCAGTTGTCAGACATTCGATACTTACAATCTTAAAGAATGATCTTATATAATAAGTGGAGCAGACATAAAAACAGAGCACAAGGAACTATATATAGGTTATCCCTTAAATGACGTCATTGAAATTTGATTCTTTAATAAACGAAATTGGCAGACTACAATATTATTGTTATTTTTCCGATGTCGGTCATTTTATTTTCCAGTTTGACTTTTAAATCAAAGATAACTGGCTAGGGCTTATAGGCACTTTAATGCACACAGTCAGACACATTTTGGCCATTGTCTGAAATTATCTACACAACGTGAAAACTCAAGGTTTTACGTAAGAAAGTAAATCACTCTGTTTTTTGTTTGGCCTGAACGGAACTCTGTGCTTATCCCATTTTATACAAAACCTGAGTAAGAAAATCAATAAAAGGCAAATAATAAACACAGGATTTGACGAGAGAATACTTTTCACATCCCACCATCACAATTAAATATCCTTCCCACTTTGTATGATTGATGGAAGTCTAATGCAAACTATCCATCATGACTTTGATCTCACACCATTGCATAACATGCATGTTAACCATGGTAACCATACCATGCATGTTAACCATGGTAACCATACCATGCATGCTAACCATGGTAACCATACCATGCATGCTAACCATGGTAACCATACCATGCATGTTAACCATGGTAACCATACCATGCATGTTAACCATGGTAACCATGCCATGCATATTAATTAACCATGGTAACCATGCTATGCATGTTAACCATGCCATGCATGTTAACCATGCCATGCATGTTAACCATACCATGCATGTTAACCATGGTAACCATACCATGCATGTTAACCATGGTAACCATACCATGCATGTTAATTAACCATGGTAACCATGCCATGCATGTGCTCAAGGTTTGTCAGTTCATATGAAAATCGATGAAAATAACTGTCTGGCCCAGACTGCCTTTTATTTGTTTGTTACATTTATTATACTGTTACTGATATTTATCAAAAGCAAAGTGCATGGCAAGTGGTACATGCTTCACCTTTTGCTTCGGTGACGAGGGTTCAATTCCCTTTCATGGCGCCAAATGTGAGTTGTTTGTTGGTATCTCGCCTTTGCTCCAAGGGTTTTTCAATGGGTTTCCAGTTTTCCTCCCTCCACAAAGACCAACATGCTAAATTCCAATTTGATCTGTGGTTTAGCCATGTCCTGATATTGATCAGCCCCTATGGTTGTTTTAGGTCCCATTAAAATAATCCAGAGTTTGTGTCATATATTTAGGTCTGCAATGCAGATAATATAACTGCCATAATTAATTACCTGGAAGAAACATTTTGCTAGTTTTGTCTCCTTTCAAAATTTTTGTTTTTCAGCCTGACCATAATTACTAGTAGTATACTGTAAAAAAACTAAAATTAATGTTGTGTTTTGAATTCCAATGTTTTGAAGACTGATCAGTTTTCATTAAACTGCAGCAAGAGCTTGAAGATGAATATCACAAGAAACTAGAAGCAAACATGGTTAAAGCAGAGGAAAGGACATCAAAGAAGCGATCAAAAAGGTTTGTACTAACCAATCGTGTTGGTTTAGTTTAAAGACAACCAGACCCTTAAAGACTGCCTACAAGCCCAAATTTTTAATCATTCAAATCGATTCTACATCAAGTACATAGGTGAACAGTAAAATATTTCTTGATTTGAGTAAATGCATCTAGAGTTATAAAGCTTTATATTGCCAATATGCTAATATTGGCACCAGTATAATGAGGCCTAATTTATTATACAACATCTATGTTATATTTGGGCCTGATATCAGTGATTTTATAGGAAAATCACATGCCTGACGAGGTAATTCCACATTAAATTGCACGAGAAAACCGATATTGCGTTTTTTGAGTGCAATTTAACGTGGAATTACCTAGTCAGGCATGTGATTTTCGTTGAATTGCATAGTCCGATGAATTACTAGAAGATTTAGTACTTTTGTTGATATTTTGCTAAGTTATAAATAACGTGTGTAGTCTACAGTGGTGATTCCACTCTGAATCACCACTCCGTCTCAGCCAATCAGCATCTGATTTTGCAAATGCACCGTGCAATTATGACAGACTGAAGTGATTTCAATTTTTTTCAGACAAAAGAAGAAGCAGAAGAAACAAGAAGCAAAGAGAAGAAAAGATATGGAAAAGAAAGAACAAGATAAAAACAGTGGTAATTAAGTTTGACGACAGGTTTATTTAACACATTTACGACAGTTTGCCCTCTTATTTACAATGTTTTGCACGATCGCATGGTCAACATTGTTGTGGATTTGATGATCTGAGATGCTAACCAAGTGAATCCACAATGAATTTTGACCATGAGATGATGAAAAACATGGTAAGAGGACATACCATGGTAAACTATCAGATTTTTTTTTACAACAAGAGCAAGATCAAGAAGACAAAGAAAATTGTGGGTGGTAAGTGATTCTAGTGCATGCTATATCACGCAATCTGTCTTGCACGAGTGATCACATAATCTACCGTGGTATATCCTAAATGTTTCACATGGCAATCAACCAATCAGAAAAGGAGCAGTTGTTGCACAGTCTGCTAGCAAGTGCCTTCCTTTAATTTCTATATTATATCATGGCTAAACATGGTTCAAGTCATGGCTAAGCATGGCTGTGTTTTGAGTGGTGAGTACTGCTAGATAATAGCAATCTTTCCTGTTTATAAGCATACATGTACCTACCAATGACTGTCTGGCCGGTATGGTTGGCACATTAATAATAATAGATGCGGAAAACAGTCAAGCTAGGAAACCACATCAAAACTTGAGTTAGTAATCATTCTTTATTCACAGCAAATGTTTATTACACATTATGGGGACAAAAAGATCATTTGGGGATGGAAATAAGTATTCCAGTCCCTTAGTATAAGACAGGTAGAAATGGGAAACCACAGGGAACGAAACTATACAAATTAATTGGAACCACAGGGCTGGAACTGGAGACTGGGAAGTAATTGTGCTTATAAGCAAAATGACATCTCGTATTTAATTTGATAAAAATTTTTTTTTTTTTTTGGGGGGGGGGGGGGGGACTTCACCCTGAATTTGCTAATACCAGGTATACTTTGATTTCAAGGTGAAAAGAAAGAGAAAGAAGAAAGCAGTGAAGAGGACGAGGATGAAGAACTACACTTTGTTATCAAGGGAAGATAACACTATTATATGTATAGCTGTCCAGCATGGCCAACTACTGACTTACCAAGAATAGAAGTATAAATCTGAACACTACTTGGTCGCTTCTGGGCTGTTATTATGTACAAGTCTTACAACCTGCTTCAATTCCACTATACTTATCAATTGTTTATAATTGGCAAATGAGAGTCCCTCATGTTTTATAGTGCCTGCTTTTTATGCTCACTCTGTTTAAAGTGTATATACACGTAATATGCTCTACGAGGTTTAATCGTTGATTTGAAAGCTGTGAAATATTGACTACATACGGATGGCCCAAATTTAGTTTTGATTTGTTCTCATATTCACCCCGTAACCATGTCTTAAAGTTTGCAAATCCACCACACCCTTTCAAGCTGGCCGTACACTAGCTATATACTGGGAGAATGGTTTGATTCCTGGTATGTCAAAAAGTACAAGGAGTATTTTGTTTTTGTTTTGAGCTAAAATCTTCAGGGGTCCAATTTCTTAGGAAACTCATAAGACCCAAAGATCTAATAGCTCAAAACAAAAGCAATATTGTTAAATTACCAGTAACCAGGAATCAAACCAATTCTCCCAGTGCTCAGCAAACTTTAAGGCATGATTACGGCTGGGCAAATATGAGACTAAAGCAAAACAAAATTCTTATCAATATGTACTCAATTCAGAGATTTCAAATCAATAATAACCTTGTAGGGATTGTTTACATTTTAATTTACTCTCTTCACCTGGTGGCCATTGAGAATTCAAAGAGAGGCAATCCTTTGTTTTTTGCTAGGTTAGCCTCACACAGAGGGATATCAGAACGAGTTTAGCCTTGCAAAATCAAAGGATTGCCTCACTTTGAATCCAAGATGGCAACAGGTGAAAAGAGTGAGTAGACTGTGATCAAGTCACAACAGAATAAACTGCTGCAACTGAGGGTGCTCTTTTCTTAAAGAGTGGGCTTCCAAGGGTTGCAGAAGGGTGACGCTAAATGTGTTTTCAACGACATACCTTGCAATAGATTTTAACCTTTATGTAAAAACAACACTAGACAGTGTTATTTACTGTAAGTAAGGTCTTTCAAGTTCGTTAACATTTTAGAGTCCCTCCAATGTCGTTGACAATTTAGATACATTTAACTAAATTACATGTTGTTAACTATTTTAGTTGATGTCACCAAAATTAGTGTAACTGCAAGACCAATGGTCACAGCGAAATCAGGGGGGTTGAACATAAACTTCATGTAAAAATAAAACTGTTGATCCCATACAAAAGTATACTAGTCTAGACAATTCCAGGAGTCAATGTCTCCCCCAGATCTGAAGGTCGTTGGTGCATGAAATTTCAAATTAGGTGACGTCAACTAAATCAGTGCATAACTAAATTGTGAACACCAACATTGGAGCGACTATACTGTATATGGTAGTAATTAAATAAGTTGACTCACTTTTTTCCCTTGATTTCCAAAGACTAAAATCAGTTACAACCCTTGGACTGCTTTTATTGACTTGTTCATAGAACAATGATAAACTATACTGATATACAAATCCAAGTACCCAAAGAATCTCTCACTTCTGTGGGGTAAACACTATGTGACTAAGTACAACAGGTCAAAAGTTGTTTGCTCCTGATCATCATTATCCAAATTACTTGAGTTTTAAATTTTGGTATTTTCAACAAGTTACTTTTTTTTATCTGCTGCACTCTGTGTGAATCTGTGCATTTGTCCTTTCTTTCACAATTTTAAAATTATTATAATGACCAACAAAATAAATCCTAAATATTTGCTTTAAAGAAATAAAGGTATAGTGAAAAATGGACACCACAGACCACATGGAAAACCCATTTAGTCCTCGAGGTCGTTGAATAACGAAAGTGAGCTCAGTCAGTCCAGGATGGTAAATTTATACCTGTTTTCCCAACATTTTCAATTTTAGAAACAGGTCATACAGCAAAAGGTAAGGGGTACTTATGTCAAAAGGCTCGGATATTAAATTTTGGTGAAGATTAAAACAGCTACACTGACCAACCTCTCTTTCATGATTTTACTCCAGGACCATGCAATGGGTTTTGCATGTGGTCTTACTCACGAAAATTTCTGACTTTGAATTCCTTTGAAGGACTTAACAACAGTAAACACAGTACTTGGATGCTAGAATGCAGTCGTTATATCTATGAAACATTTCTTAACATATTGCACAAATTAAACCAGACTAGTTGTGCAAAACTTGTTTGTATAATGACAGTGCTCTACCAGTAGAGCAAGACCATTCTTCTGAATGACTTTCCTCAAAACATTTATCCAGTTCAAACTTCAAAAGGCATCAGACTGTACCAGTTTAGGTGGTTTTTGGTGTTAGATATATTTATTATAAGTAATAGCATGACAATGAAAGAAATTAGTGATAAAATTTCCCGAGAGCCGAGGGAGGATGGCGGAGGGACTTTTACAGATCCTACCGAGGCTGAAGATTCAATCACTAATTTCCCAAAATGTCATGCTATCACTTTGTAATAGTATTATTACCGAGGAACTGAACAAATCTCAGAAGTTTAGTTTTCTCTGCCTAAACTAAAGATGTCACAGTTGAGTTGCTTTCAAAAGCATTTTGTTTTGCTTGATTGTGTGCCATTGATTGAATGACCCTGGCTTCTCCTGGAACATGTGTATTGTTTTTGAGAAGAATAACACTAAAATACAATGTAATTATGTGGTTTACTAAATATTCAAAGAGCATTCATGGAGTTTAATTACATCACGTTTATGGTTTTAAGTATCCCACATGGAAGAAGCAGGTTTGAGAAATAAGAGAAGAACTTTCTTGACCCATAAAATAGGTAGGGTACAGAGTTAACATGCATTGTGCCATAACCCAGTATGCCAAGGACAGTCCAATGTATTGCATGTCAATGAAGGAAAATTAGAACAGAAAGGCAGTAAAACCTGCTTGTCTTCATCTATAGAACTATGTTTGCCTGATGTGGTTCAGTTTTCTTTGAGAAATCCTTCTAAATTTTGCATGAGCTTGTTAAGCTGCAGCTACACAAGCAATTTCTTGCTTGCACAGGCAATCAGACTTTCTAAAAAAACTGTTGCATCCTCAACATGTGGAGGTGGCTATATGGATGACAAATGTAGCCTCTGCAGTGAGCTTTACACAATAGTAGGGACTTTAAGCAACCAGGACGGCGATGGCAGCGACAATGGGACGTAGAAATTTGGCGACTGATGTTTCCCTTGTTCACCTTGAATTGTTTTTCACAACCAGATTTTCGAAAAATATGATCAGAAAAGAGTTCTGTTCATGCCAAACGAAAAACGGATTGATTTACCACTTTCTTACATTCGTGTTCTCTTTAAAACGTACAATTTGGGGTTTTCACATAATATTTGTGTTTTTGCAGAGAACGGTGGAAATGTAGGTGACTGCATGCATTTTCACGTGCAGCTATTGAATGTTGTAATCAAGGCTATTGTTTTATGCCATCATTGTAAACATTGCCGTTGTGGTTGCTTAAAGTTCCTAGTGTCAGGGTTCAGCCTTCTTTGACAAATCCTTGTAGATCTTGCAAGAACTTAATGTAGTGTTTGTGTTCCATTGCGGTGCTGTAGTCCAGTAGCCAATGGCCAAAACCATCATCGACTCCTCTCTCAGCCAACATGTTAAGAAGCATGGTGTACAGGTTCTATAAAGGTGTCAAAGTGAAATAATATATAGAGGTTATTAACAAACTCATTAATAAATCAAGAAGGAAAAACAAAGGAAATCAATGTGTGATCTGTAAATATGATACAGATCAGTCCTGAATTGCATAAATGTTTGCTTCAATTTTCTTGCTTAACCCTTTCAGCCCGAGTCTTTGGAAGTGATTTTTAGCTATTTCTAGACCAAACAGAACCCTCCCCCCTAAGTAAACTGTAGTCATTGTTACCATGGAATTTTCAACTGACCTACAATACTGGGGGCTCAAAGTTTTTAGACGGCCATTTTGAAAGCAGTTGTAGTTACTTGACAGAGCTGGTGGGAAGTTTGTTCGGAGGAATACTGAGAATTTCAGGCTTTTTAAAGTCTTTTTCACCATTTATAGAGTGCTGGAGGACATCATTAAGTCTGATGAGAGCTTCAATCAGCACTTTCTTAAAGAACCGAGTTTGTGCCAGTTTATTGTGACAGAGAAAGAGCGTCTTCTGTCACTTTAGCGTGGGCTTTATAAATGGGGGTCTGGAGCCACCTATCATAGCTTTTTGAATATTGGACAATATTTACTTGTCATTGATTCCAATATGAAGGTATTAGGTCAAAATGGCTTTAGACCTTTTTTTGAAGAATGAAGATGGGCGAGTGCTATGCCGTCGGTGGATTGGATTTCCCGGCATGCTTTGCAGTCAGAGTGGTTGAATTTAGCTTGCTCTGAAGTACTAATGGAATGGTGGCTTGGTGCGGGGCAAGTTTTAGTGTTCAGGGACAGAAAGTGAGGTTAGTTGAAACTTGAAAGCCTATATTTGATGTGAAACATGCATTTTTGTAAGAAAATTTAGAATCTGAGGAGAACAATTTTTTTCTGTCATTGTGATTTTAGTCGTTTTTCTGAAATGAAATAATGTCAACTGTAGTTAACTTCTGCAAAGAAAGGAGGATTTAGATGAAATGATTCAATTTTAATATGCCTAAATGCAGTTCAGTAGGATCCTTTGTCTATACATTATGTTGTGTGTCAATCTCAGGGCCTTGCTCCTTCAACTTAGCCAGACTGAAATCCTCAAAGCAAGTAACCAGTAAAACACAACAAATGTCTTGTTTGGGGCTGAAAGGGTTAAAATAGGTTGTATCGGCAAAATAACTGAAAACACAACTATATCCAGACATTTGATGAGCCAAATACATAATTCATGTCCATGCTTTCAGCTCGAGTATATATATCCCATAAAGCACAGCCACTCGTTCTGTATCTATTACTCATCAATAATTCATGTAGAATAAACAAAAGAAACAAAATAATGTTTAATGAGATATACCATAGTTATCACGTATAATATAAGCCACTCTCACTTATAAGCAGCACCCTAACTTTACCTCACTAACTCATATTTGAAGTCTGAAAATGTTTTGTAAAAGTCTCACTTATAAGCCACACACAAACCACAGGTCACACCCTATTGTCTTTTGCTCCTGTTCTTTGGTGAACCATTACTTAATGTTCCACATCAATCTTAAATTCTTAAAATCAAATGCCTTGGTAATTAAGGCTCATGCACCACCATATTTCATGTAAGTAGCTGCCAGAAGAAAAGGTTGCATGTAACTACAGCCATCGTTTGGTAACGTACAGTGTACATGATAAAGTAGGTTATACATGAGCATAGTTCATTTCTAGATCATGAGAACTTACAGGATCAATGTTTTCTGTCTCAGCAGCATAAATAGTTTTGTGATGAGCAGCATCAGCACTCTCCATGACACACACATTGACAACCTGGAATATCTCCTCTACTTCCCCCTTGCCATTCTTTTCTCCCTCTGGTGTAGGAATAACACCTTGATTGAATTCACATGTGAACCTTAGAGTATGACCCTGAAATGATGGGAACAACGTTAACATTGTCATTACCAGAACACAGTGTATACACACTACTACAAATATAAAAATACTTTGTTTGAAATCCTAAAGTGTTAACAAAATGTTAATGACAAAGTTGGTAAAAAGAAACCAACCAATGAAATTTTTGTGGCACTAAACACATGTGCAGCCAGTACCAACTCAAGTAACCACTGGAACTCTGGCAGTAGCTGGCTTCTTGTGAATTAAGCCCCTGTGAATTATGAATTAAACCACATACCTTTATACAATAATATGCCCACCCTTCCCTCATACATGAAATGATATTTTATTTATCACTGAGACCCTTTTTCAAAATCACATACTATGCAACTACTGTAACCAGGGCCACTTAGCCAATGAGAACAATGACCTTGAAAACAGTTACAGCTACATGTATGTGATCTCACGTGACCAGTCAAGCCTGTTGTGGGTCGAGATTTTAAATCTAACTCTGCAGTCTGGTTTGAGTCTACATTCGTTTATTAGGAATTACTGTTACATGCACATGTGTAGCTGCAAAGCAATCCAACTTATGGCTATGAGCTAATCAGTGTTGAGCAAAATACAGTACAATTTTAACTTACTGAAGTTTTGATCTGGAAAAAGGGACATTTGGTGGCCTAGTTCTGAAGTCAAACAAACTTGTGTGGATATTCTTGGATTTGTAAGATGGAATGCTTTATTTGCAATGGGTGTAGTGGCCCTGGTTACAGTAGTCACACTGTAAGGAGAATCAGCTCTCTTCCTTATTGTTATATAAAACACAGTAGGATACTTACAGATGCTTTAGTGATGTCTACAGTGAAAGAGGGATAGGATACAATCTGAAGTAAACAGGAAATACATGTATAAACATAATGATTAAATACTAGTAATAAGCAAACATTCAGGTGTATCAATATGAAGTGAAGCATGCTTTTAACCATGCCCCTCATTTTACTTGGACCTCTCCAAGCCCCTCTTTACAAACTGCAAACTGAGGACAGCAGTACAGTAAAGTTCTGTGCAAAAAAATAATAATGGCGACTGTGCTTGACAGAAGAGAAAACTTGGCATAAAAAACATGGCCTCCCAGTTAGCTCAGTGGGTTAAGCGCCGGTCTTGTGCAGGAGGTACATGTACTGAGAGGGTCTTGTGCAGGAGGTACATGTAGAGAGTTCAAACCCAGGCCAGACCAACACTTGATCAGGGTCTTAAAATAACTGAGTAGAACTTAGGTGCTGCCTTTACATTATCCAACAGTAAACAGTTAGACCTTCTCATCTTCTTGGATAAGGATGTAAAACTGTAGGACTAAGTCAACAGAGGGCCAGGTGTTAGATTACTGAACTACATGTTAGCCATGTTTAATACCCTCTACAAATAAGTGACTTACTTTAGTTTAGTTGGGTAACCATTATCTGATATGCTGTGTTTATAAATGCAGGAGTTTCATTACGTTTTTGAGTAGACATCCAAAGCCATAAATAAGTAGGCAGCCATACAGTTTGATATTACAACCCTATTGAATGTGGTAAGCATTACTAAGTTAAAACCAGCAGTACATGTAGGTGACAAAGTAACCTGCTTCTAATGAAACCTCTGTAAAGGGCTCCACTACAGTTAACAGCTATAATTATTATTTAAAGTTGCAATTCTTTGTGATGTTTATTACTTACATTGCCAGCAACATCTTGAGTGTCGTCTGCACTGGCAGGTTTCTCATCATCTGACTCATCCTCACTTAAGTATGCCTGATCCTCATTTACATTCTGATTAACATCAAATGTGATGGCAATCCTTAAAGTAAAATTAATCCAACAAGAGCTATTAGCACTCATAGCAGTGACCAAGACAACACAGGCAGTTGATAATTATTATTAGTGGCCAACCAGATGATAATGGCATTAAAACTTACCTTTCACCATTATCGTCTCTTTCAAGCTTAATCAGCGTTCCATCTGTTGTTGCCTTGAAAACAAAAGCAAGTACATGGAATAGTAATAATTAACCGTCATTAATGATGATGATGGTCATATACTACTGGTATATACATGTAATTTTACTTTCCTGGGTCATCAAATAAGATAATTTTAAGTCTAGCCATTAGTTTAATATAATACGATCCAATGATTTTTGTGTCTGCTGTGCGCATGTGTCAGCAGACACTGTGCCATGATCCGAGTTTTCCGATTGGATGGTCAACTTTTTGGATGTGACTCGGTAGTACGGATGCGAGGAACACTAAATCGATAACTGTTTGGATCCAATCAAAGCATTTTGTCAAACTATTATCAAATCATGTGAATGAAATATATCTTGGAAGTCTGACATTTTGCAAAGCGTGAAGTTTTTCATTCCATAAGTCCTGTCATATCTTTTATTGAATGTAGAAACCTGATTTGGCAGAGCTTTTGAGGAATGTTTAAATGTTGGTCTAATGAAAGGCTTTTGTGAAAAATATGAAAAACTAAATGTTTCTCGATCAATCCACTGACAGTAGATCTTTAACCTTTCAACTTAATACATATGAGACCAGAATAAATGCAATTTACCCGAGCCTCATATATTCAAACCTTTGCGCATTTCAAGTGAACCAAGTGGCTAAGGGAGTGGTTATTTATTTCTTTTAATTGAGCTGAGCATTCCTTACACTTATTATGAAACTTGTAATACCATATGTTGAGAGGAAGGAGTCAAGAAGAATGTAGTGAGTTGTCATACACAAAGATTTCAACATCATTATGCTCCAAGGAAACTAAATATATTAAAGTCTACATGTATGTACACACGGAGAACAGAATAAGTTCAATTTACCTTGGAGACTCATAATATATTCAAATCTTTGTGCATGCAAGTGAACCAAGTGGAAATTGTAAGGGGTGGTTATTATTATTATTATTTTTTTTTTTTGGGGGGGGGGGGGATAAACTGAATGAAACTCAACCACAGCAGACATATGTACACACTGTGTATCTATTTTTTTATTTCTTGTTAAGTTGATAACCTGTCAAAATAACCCAGACAACACTAAAGTAGGATTCAAAATACCTTGAAAAGCTCTGGATTTGGTACAGCTGGTGAAGTGTCCTTCTCAAATTTGATCTCATCCTTTAGAAAACTTAAAAGATCGCTGTCTCCTGTTCAAATCAAGAATTAAGTTTATCTGTTACTCAAGGGTGCATGTGGGCTGGAAAACAATCTAGGATATAAAGCCTTGGTCAAATGGTGTCAACATATCTTCAACATCTACAGCATTTGTTAAAACAGATGTTCAAACCATTTGACATGGCCATGGCCTAAAAACATTTCCAAGAACAGCAGTAGCTAATTCTAGATACCTAAACAAGAAGAAAGTGATGATCTATTCTGTAGTCAGACCAGTCCAAAGGCTGCTAAAAAATGATCACTTTGGAACAATGGTAATGATGCACTCATGCTCGCATTAAAAACAATTCTGTTAACACTGGCTTTAGAGCAAGGCCATTTTGTCCAAAACTAGTGTCAGTCAAAACTGCCTTAGATTTCTTTGTACAGCACTCGTGTTCCTTTGTGTCACAAGGAAAGCAACACTACACTGTATATTTGGTTATTGATTGTAGATTTGGCTAAATTGCAGAATACACTGTTTCACTGAAAGCTTAGGAGCTACTGGCTCCATGCTCATGGCTGGGATGCAAAGTCGATACACTGATAGGACTGAGTAGGACTAAGAAGAATGATGCATCAGGTTATTTGTATGTGACTTTTCAGGCAGGCCTAGTTAATGAATAATATTATTGAGCATGAATGCATTTTTTGGGATTCACTTAAAAAAAATTAAAACCATAATAATAGTAATAATGATCTCTAACAATCTCCAGATAGGTTCATAGAATGAAAGGATTAAGTATTTCAGAAAACAAACTAAAGACATTTTTTTTGCAAAAATCTTTGGACAAAATCTAAAACCATTCAATTTATTTGGAATAATATATTAACAGCACAGGGGCAGATCAGGATTTTGTGAAAGGGGGGTTTGCAAAAGGATTTTTTTTATCTAGAGATTTTAAAATTGTATTTACAGTGATTTACAGGAACCATAGTGGGGGTTTCAACCCCCAAAACCCCTCCCCTGGATCCACCAGTGGTTAGCTCATTGGTGGAGCAGTCTAGAACTCGTGTGGGAGGTGGGGTTTGAATCCTAGGCACGTCCTTGGGCAGGGATGTTTATAATCTGTTCACCTTGTCTTTGTCTACTTCTAATCAGTATTTGAAGGGGATGTGAAAGAACCTGTTGTACAAGGGGATTGTCACCCGGTACAGCAGCCTGGCCATTGCACTAACCACACACTCAATATTGTAGACTGCATGGCAGCTATTATTAGGGGAGCTGGGGTGGTGCAGTGGTTCAGCGTTTCGTCTCTCACCTCTGTGGCCCAGGTTCGATTCCCGGACGTAGCGCCATATGTGAGTGGGAGGGGGATGGGGCGAGTTTTGGTTTCGCAAAGGCACTTGGGATCATTATGGGGGACACCCTAATTGCAGAATTACAAAGAAACATGGCAAATATCGCAATTAACTGTCCCCAGTAATGATCCCAAGCATCTTTGCATAACCGAACTCGCCCTTATCCCCCTACTCATTTCTAAAGTGGGCAATTGACCTAGTCAGCTTGCCTGTTAGTTGTCCCATGTCAGACCACGTGACTTTTCCCTTGAGTAATGCGTTTTTGTTTTTCTGTATCCCAAGAGGAAATGTACCAATTTCTATAATTGGAAAAGAAAGCACTGAATCCTCTGAAGAACTATCACATGGTCTGAAATGGGGCAACAAACAGGCAAGATGAAAGGGTCTATTAGAGAAAGCTAAAGATTAACATACATGTACACTTAGTTAGTTAGAATGCTTTGCTGCCTTGCTAGTTTTAAAAATAAGCACTGTATTCTGCAATCGTTCCGTAGATTTATCACGGCATTCGTTAAATGAACACGGGGATGGGTTCAATTTATTTATATTATCAAGGAGTAAAAGTCTGACCTTGAGTGAGTTTGTGAGCATTACATGCGCACACTTTAGAGCATGCACACACGCTGTTGATCCAGTGCCGTTGAGATGCCGCACGTGATGTGGCAGACAGACCGGAGAACACTGACCACCATCTGCTGCCAGGTCGAACAACAAGCCGACAACTCGACTGTAAAATACGGCTAGCTCTACTCACAAACACCCTGGACAGCATGGCCGACGTTTTCTTGATCTTCCTCGTGCGCTAATTAGTAACCAGGCCAAGTATCAGAAGGCCTGGCCACCATTAATATCTGCGCATGAACCGTATTTTACTGTGGTACCCAATCTCGTACGACTTCCGGTAAAATTGCATTGTTCAGAACAGCCAATCAGAATACACAAAACTCGGATTCTTCCAGAGCCCTATTATTTCGTCGAGCATGCGCAGTAAGAAACAAATGGGGTCTGGGTACGAGATTGTGTGGTACCCTAGTCGAAAAAACGATAAAATGGGCTAATCAAATTTAAATAATAAACCACCACAAAAACTTACATAAAATATATGCACCTGTAAGGGAGGAGTTCAAAACAATGGTACTCAAGAGGGACCCATTTCTTTTCAAAAGGTTGGTGGGTCCCGGGTGATATCCCCTCCACACACACGCGTTGTTGGCGGTGGTGACGGATAAAACCTCCCCTCCCCTCCCCCCATTCGTCTAGGGGACCCCCTTTTTACCAGTGGTAGAGGTGG